>JAOWAY010177723.1:0-23379 GCA_028565895.1 Goniobranchus geometricus | reverse complement strand
TTTTTTTTTTTTTTTTTTTTTTTTTTTTTTTTTCAAATTATTTTTTTACTGTGTTAAGTTTGAGTGTTTTTATTTTTAAAGCTGTTCTAAGCTTTCTCTCATTCATGTGCAATTTTGTGCTTGTCCCTTTCCAAACAATACATGTATTGGTTCACGAAAACTCAGAGCTTAGTACTACATATCTGAGTAAGATAAAGAAAAGCACCTTTACTGTGGAAGTGGGAAATCATCTAAATAGATAGAGGAAGGTGGTGGGATATATATTATGTATACTTATAATATTTGCAATAAGTATGATACACATGCATAAAGAGAGAAGGGAGAGAGAGAGAGAGTAGGGGGGAGAGGGAGAGTGATATAACATCCCTGTAAGTATTAGTCTCTGAAAGTGTGAGTCAGAAATTGGTCATGACGTTTATGGCTCGTTATGACCAGAGTAGGTATCCCCCATATCTTCTGTAAATTGTTCCTGTAAGTCTGTAAATGTGTGAGTTTGGAGATATTTGTAGAAGAGATGCAGGAGACTCATTCTTGTCAAATAACGTCAAAAACATCACAACCCAGTTTCTGACTTATGTGTTATGAAACTCACAGGATTGAGATTTTATTCATATATCTTTGGCGCCATGGGCCTAATCTTCACTCACAGTTCTCAGTTGAAATTCTGAACACAAAGTGGATCTATCCTTCCTGATGTTGCTAGATTAGTATAAGTCTTCTATTTGGATCTGTGGTACCACATGCTTTTTTTTTTTTCCCCATATTTTCTGGCTTAAGTCATCATAAGTGTCTCTAGTGCATTCCATTGATTTCTAGATCGACATCGAGTTCATCCGGATAGATCTAGATCTATAGTTCTAATATTTGAATTTTATCAGCATTGGCACCCACTTTTGTGAAAAGAGGCGATATTCCCAACAGTGAGATAGATAGTGGTGTGCCAAAAATTAAAAATAAATTCAAGTGGCAATGGCTTAGTGACACAGACCATCTTGGTGAGAAGTTTGGTGTTTACTTGGAAAAGTGCAAAAACAATGGAGAGGCATGGTGTACAAGATGCAATTCTATTGTTTTGTATGCTACCTCAGGAAAGAAGGCTTTTGCAAATCATGCCAAGTCTAAGAAATATTCGAGTCAAACCTCTGCCATAAAGAATGCTCAACGGGTTCCAGTGACTTATCAGAATATTAAATCTTTAGAGGATAGATCATCCCCCCCCCCCCTCAAGCAGCAGTAGCAGCAACTCAGAAGTTTCTGGTTCAAGCTAGCCCAAAAGTGTACACAGAGATAGGGTTGCACACCAGGAGGCCATGGTTAGTTTTCTGGCAGAAAACTCTCTGTCATTTTCTTCTGCACCCAAAATACTAGGCCACAGCTTCATTGAAGCACATACCAGCAATTTTTTGTAAATAGTGTAAAGTAAAGGTAAGCTCCCTTTTTAAAAAATTATTTTCTCCATATGCGATTATGTTTATAATCAGTGTTTCAGTAAAACAGTTCTTAGACGGGGCTTGCCCATGGCTGAAAGAGCATAACTTACGGTGGATCAATGGGATTCTACAACATGAAGAGTGCCGATCAGAGCAGAGAGGAATTGAAAATCACGACACCGCGGTATCAAAACGACAAATTAGTATGGAAATATAAGAGAAAATCGGTATGGAGTACGCATGAATATGCATCGTCCACAAAACAAATTTGTTCAATCGATGCGTCAGATTAAAAATTCTCAAGTTACTCTATGGGGCGATTTAAAAAAAAAATCATTTTTAATTTAAATTTGCTCTCCTGAAAAATTTCCGGACCACTGGAAATTCCAGAACTGATTCCAGCCCTGTATACAGTGATCTCACCTGTGGGATTGAAAACATGAGGGGTAGTAAGGTGTTGAGACATTTATCCTGACCAATTTAAGATATATGCAGACACCATGTTATGGTCAATGCGTCAGATGAGGTCCAACGAATTATTAACTGTACATGATACGCATAAAGTGTATGTCATTTCATAAAAAAAGATGAGAATCTAGCTTTCAACTTCAAATGAAGGGGAAATTTAGAGCAATTTAAAAAGTTTAAATACTTCAGTGCTTTATTTACAAATGACAGGATAGACATAATAGAGAATAACGCTGGCAAAGCAATCTTCCACAACTGTTCTTCCTAACTCAAAACTGAGTATACGTGTGTACAAGTAATGTTACAAAAGGTAGAGGCTTATGTCTCCACTCTATTGCACATGCAAAAATTTAACCTAGATGCACAATGTTGCAAATGTTTAAAGCATTTGAGATGTAGATGTGTAGAGGAATGCCATGGGCATAAAAAAGAACAAACACTGAAATTTGAGAGAAAACTGAGAAGAAAAGAAAACTTGTAGTATTAATGAACACTCATCAAGCAAAGAAACCGAGATTTTTTTGGTCATTTTTGATGTCAATAGTCAAAATGGATAAGTAAAGTAAGCAACATCTTGCTTAAGTGCATGACAGGAATTTGTGGCAGAAAACTTTCATCCTTTGTAACAGTTTTAAAACAAGGCTTGTCCTATGTTGCCATGGATTAAGCAGGAAAAGATGAGGACAGAACACAGAGGAGAAGGATATATGCTTATCAGCAACACATTAAAGTGATAAAAAGGCATTTTGGATGTATGAATCACTATGAATATGAAAGTAGATATATGACCAAAGAGTAAAAAAAAAAGAGCCTATTTATTCACACTTTTACCATGTACCTGAAATTGAAAGAACCATTATTGCTCATTGGCTATTTAAAATGAGAGGTATTCTGAGGAGAACCATAGTCTTAAGACAATAGTGGTGCTGGTAGGACATCGCTTACTGGTACGGTACATGGTTTTTGGTAGTTTTGTAAAAGTAGGAAAAAACCATTTTGAACTATTTTTATGACTGATTTTTAAAAATATCACATTGATCTAGGAATTACTAAAAGTTTGAAAGTTAAAATTTAAATATCAGTAAATTAGTAAAACATTGAAATATCCACATTATCACTTTTTAACTTCATATGGGACAATTGAAGTTGTAGAAATCAGATCATATTAATAACATTATGCCTTATGGCCCAGATTTGACTTCAAGTGCAGTGTTTACACGTAGCATATAGAGAGGATTTTTTTCTTTCAATTTCATTTTTTTATGACTCGTCCTCTCATCTTCCTCCCTCCTTTCACCTGTAGCCTGTGTAGACACACAGTTTTCTGGTTAAAAAAAACCCCACAGGCTTGAAAAAATGATTGGGAAGGAAAACATTTGTATATGCTCTATTTTTCATCATCAAATTAAATACAATACATGCTACATTAATAATAGCAGCATCTGGTCTTTGGTATGAGTATTGAGTAAAATCATTGTTCACAATATAGATCTAAATTAAATATGAATTTTCTTTTAAGCTTGACCAAATTTTTCTGTTTATCAATAACACATATGCATGCTTTGTTGAAATTAACCTTCAGTTACATTATCACCTTCATGCAGAATATTATTGTTTTAGACAACCCTTTTTTCCATATAACCTTAACAGAATTGCAAAGCTTAGCTTGATACCTGTACTTTACCATGAGGCATCAAGGCAAAGAAGATTGTCCACCTACATTTTTCTATGTCATCCTTTTATAAAGATTTATTTGCATAACAATATTTGAAGAACTCCAGATGTAATTAGTTTTTCATGAGACACAAACGAATCAACTGATAATTGCTTTTAGCCTTACATGTCCTACACAATTCTTCAATTCAAAGATATGCATGAATAAGATCATCTCTGTATTAGACCAATGAGATTTGAAATTAGTCTTCAGTCATTAGTTTTAACAAAGATAAATAATATAAATAAGAATGGAAATGATTGATATTATTGCTTAAGCATGCTGCCACATGTTAGGTGTGTTTTGTTTGAATCAACTCTAGCAGAGGAGAAATACATTTATTCAAAATTCAGGACAGTCTTTTGTCTCAAAGTCAAAGCTCTATTCCTTGCTCAGAAACTAAACAGGCCCACATACCACTTATGATCATTTCTTCCCCCTCCACCGTAGGTTCTCCCCATAAGAGGAGAGGGGGGTTTGAGAGAGAGCTTCTGAGGAGAGTGAGGGTTGAGAGGTAGAGCTTCTGAGGAGAATGAGGGTTGAGAGAGAGAGCTTCTGGGGAGAGTGAGGGTTGAGAGAGAGAGAGAGCTTCTGAGGAGAGTGAGAGTTGAGAGAGAGAGCTTCTGAGGAGAGTGAGGGTTGAGAGAGGGAGCTTCTGAGGATATTGAGGGTTGAGAGAGAGAGCTTCTGAGGAGTGTGAGGGTTGAGAGAGAGAGAGAGAGCTTCTGAGGCGAGTGAGGGTTGAGAGAGAGAGCTTCTGAGGAGAATGAGGGTTGAGAGAGAGAGCTTCTAAGGAGAGTGAGGGTTGAGAGAAAGAGCTTCTGAGGAGAGTGAGGGTTGAGAGAGAGAGCTTCTGAGGAGAGTGAGGGTTGAGAGAGAGAGCTTTTAAGGAGAGTGAGGGTTGAGACAGAGCTTCTCTGGCCTGTCTTCTGTCAGGCTTTCTTTGTGTCCTCGGAGGTGAAGAGTTGTGCTGGGAGAGGGAAGGAGGCATTATTTGCTGGTTATCCCACATTTATGAGCATTGCATGACCTAAAAGTACGAGTAGGGTCACTTCCTTTGTCGATGGTAAAAAATTCTGGGTGGTCATTGCATTCACTGTTTAGGACTTAATGGCCTTAGTTTATTGTTTTAGAGATATTTTTTGCTCTGTAAATCATATATTTTTAGTGATCTTAAATATTATTCCTATTGTTTATTTTAAGTGCCCAGGTACTGATTTGGTAACTCTTCCTCATCTCAAAATCTTTTTTTACTCCCTTACTTTAATTAATCTAGCCTTTCGTCTTACTTTTTCCATGAGTGTTTAGAGGACCTTTGTAGTCAAAAAGAGCCCTAAAACACTTCATACACGAACTTAATTCCGTCATCTCTATTTCTGCCAAAACGTACATGGAGCTTTACAATCCCCTTGGAAAGACATTTCATGGTCAGACCTAACTGTGGCTGTTGCAGTGTAAGATGAAGAATAGTATTGATAGGCATCTCTGGATTGAGTCGCATAACATAGCCAGGATTTGAGAAAGCTTGAATTCAGAGTGCAAAAGTTGTTCCTTTCTTTGCTATGTCTTGACATCTGAATATTTATCATATGTATAAGCTGTTTTTGTTTCTTTTTAAATTTTTCAGAATACAGGTTTCTCTAATGTACCTATTTCCTAAAGCCATCTTTAATATGATTCATGAATGTACCTTTTTTTTCCCACAGCCCTATGTAGCATATGCCCAATTAATGAAGATGTAATTAGATATTTTTTGCTAAAGTATATATTTTTAAATTCCTTTAACGTAACCCTATTTTACCCTTTCCCAGTGTGACTTGCGACATTCTCATAGCTACATTAACATTGTTCATGGTTTCAAAACAGTTTTCTTGCAGGGCCAGGTTTATGTCTTAAGGCAGGACAAGATATGAGCAACTTCTTTAATGCATTGGTAATGAAAAACGTGTACTGATCTCTTCAATGCTTTCATTTATATATGTTTAAAAAAAAATCCAACAAACTTTACACATATGTATAAAATAACCTCATTGAGTAAATTTATTTCTGTTGAAAAACGATATAACAATGATTTGGAAACAAAAAAGTCTTTGCCTTCTTTACTGTCGGTTGTATGAAAGAATGTTTTGATTACATCGCAAGTTGCTTTAAGGAATGCCCCTTGCAGCTTCAGCCCACCTTGAATTCTACACTAATATCAAAGGCTACCTAGATTTAGAATCTGCAACAAAATTAAAAACAATTGTAATAGAATAAATAAAACATTTTGCGAAAACCCACAGGCTCTCTCAGACATTTAATCTGGCTGTACTGTACAACCTGTAGTCAGTCTTGGGTTCCCCTTATTGCGATTTTGATTACTACATTTTTTTACGATAGCCCTTGCTTTATCCAATTACTCTGTTTGTCTGCCTAGAAAAAGAAATGTTACTGGCCAGGGCTTAAGCCGCAACAAAAAATTTCCCCCAGATAGGCCTATCCTAAACATGACACAGCACAAGACGTACTAGGCCTAATTACTGCAAAGACCGATACGTGTACAAACAGGCCATTAGTTCACTCTGGCCGCGACTTAAGCCCTTACCATGATTCATGCCGTAGGCTCCTTAGCCAATAATGGCTGTGCTTGGCCTCGGTTGAAGTGTCTCAGCGAGTGGTTCTCACTTACAAAAGGACTCGCCCAGCATCCTCCCCTCCCACTTTAAGAACTCCCACCCCACTTTTTTCTTTGTGGCACCATGCTCTGTGTGGGCTATACTAGTGTCTATACATTACACAGAGCCTAGACTTTAATTAATGAAAGAAGTTTAAATGAGTGATATCTGAATTTATGTGTGCATGCTGTGTTTGCCAGGATCGGTTACACAACTGCAATGAAATAAGCATCTCTGTCATGAAAGTGCAGAAGAAGAAAATTGATCCATGGTAAGCGTAAATCCGTCGCAAAGAAAGGTGAAATTTCTTCTCATTACAAAGAGATTGGGTTGAATTTTGTTTTAAAATGCATACAAAATCACGAATGTAAGGGAAACGCAGTTAAAACATTTACAAAGGTGAATATCACAATCTGTTTACAATTTAGCAGTCTTAATGCATCAACATGAAAGAAGGGTTATGGGAAGTAAAATTAGTCAGTGACAGACTTAAAAAATAAACATATAGGACAGTAAGCAAAGAAAAAGGGAGAGCACTGATGACTGTGGTGAGAGGCATTTTTATACTTTGGAGCCAGTTCAGAATTGGCTCCATTCCCCATGCTGATGTTCATACAAGGTATAAATGCTTACGCCCAGCTTACAAATCTATTGATAAAATTTAACACATAGTATCACTCATAATTTAGTGACGGACACTGGAAAGGCAGGAAACAACTACAACAATAAATGAGAAAATAAGATAGGGACGAATTACTATTTACATTATTATATTTTATTAATGTAAAGAAGAGCAATGTCAGAATTTATTGCACATTCAACTTCCATTTCTAGCTTCCAATGTTGGAACAGGCATTTTATTTTAATTTTAGTTTATACAGATGACCTTGATTTGAATTGTGTCCAAACCAATGTGTATTTTATGACAATCCAATTTCCAAAACCGGGGTATATGCTTAGGTATGCACTTGGCATAAGTGCAGCTTTATGATGATGATGATCATCATCATTATTACTCATGGAATAATCTGTTGTGAGAAAAGGAAAAGAAAAAACTGCAGTGTGAAGTAAAGATGGACCATTTCAGCTACCAGTTGCTTTTCCTGGCCAGGTGGATGATGAATTGGATTTGTAAGTACACATTAAGATTTTTATGATAAAGCCTCAGATAGAACACTTCTTCATTTTAATCAAAGAGCTTTAAGGGAGGCAACAAGCCATTATTTGAGTATGATGTCATCCTGGTATAAACACAATGCTGAAATTTTTTGTAGTACATTACATAAGGTAATAAACAGTGATAGACTGAACCCTGAGCAAACAAGAGCCTACAGATTCATTAGGTACACTGACTGTTACAGGCTCTTCCATAAATTTTCCATGAAGTTAAAAAGTCGTCATAATGCAACCTCCATGTGATGGACTATGAAGGAAGAAATAACCTGCAAGAAAGTGCAGATGCTATATTCTGGTACAACAGCCTCCAGAGAGCAAATAATGTGGTACTTATTTTTTAGAACTTTACAACTTTCAATTTCTTTTTCTTGCTAGTGTCCTCAGCAGGATGAGAAGAAGTTGATGGAACAGGTTCTGCATCTGCACTCTGGCCCTCATTTAAAACATCTGCTGTTACCTCTGTGACGGCTGTGAACCAAGAAATAGACATGACATTTACAACTTAAATTAATTAGTCGTCAAATCATGATCCTGGTTTCATTAATGCTGCTTAAAAACAGCAAAAACCTTAAAAAGATAAATAATGGTACACTATGTCATGAATGACTTTTCCTCATTCCAATGCATACTGCCTGGAAAAAGTAGCACAATACTAGATGTATTTTGTAAAAGCATATCTTACATTTAAATCTACCAAGTTTATTCTTGACTCTCCATCCCCCATTACCAAGTTTTTCCAGTTGTGGCACTGCCAAATGACCAGCATAATAAAATATTCATGAAAAATTCATTTTTCAACCAATTGACTTCAAACTTTCACATCACACTGCTGAATGCCTGCAGTTTAATGAAAATTTCCTTTTAATTTTGACGAAAAAGAAATTAATGACCTATACATCTATAACTTAAAATCTCCAGAACAATTATTCCAGAATCAGGATGAAACAGCAAGTTGGCCATGACAATTTTCAAACAGAACACAAAATCAGGCCAGGGCTACCATGCATATTCACAAACAAGCAGGCATGATAGGATTTCTTGATTATCAGTCAGATGTAAGGGTTTAATTTTCTTCCCTTCTTTCTTTTTCACTGACTTGAAAAGGCTTATTGCATCCGATCAAATGCTTGGTCGCGTATTGGAACCAAAAAGCCTGATTTTATGCAATAAGTGTAATTCTGAGTAGTTTTGCAAAAGACTTCATTTCAAATCACTTGGAACAAAGACTAAATAGACTGTAAATGTCTATAAAATGCTGTTCAACTTGAGAAGACCCTTAGGCACATTGGGAATGGGACACCTAGAAGCATCATTTGGAATCTTTTCTTCAAGGGGAAGCCATTGTAGCAGCTTGAGAAGGGCATACAAGATACTGAGTAAGTCTGTTTTACATGTGCAAGTATGACCATACACAAAATCTATGTCACAATATAAGCTTACAGCTGTTATTTTCTTTCACAATCCTGTTTTTCACTCTTATCATAATCAACTTCACTTCAGGGAATGTTTTGTAACACTGTTTTTCGAGGTGTGCAAAGTTATTTTCCAAGTTCTTACTACCATATACGAAAACAAAATAAAATTTGCTTTCAGATGATGTATTACATTTAATAATAATGGCATGGGATATATGTTGCTATTGAAGTTTGAAATTCAATGTTGCGTTTCTTTTGCGGTCAGTATATCATATCTTAAATCAAATTTCCCCAGGAAGACGGTAATAGATAATTTATGTTCATATCTCTTTTATCTTTAAAACACATACTTTTTTTTGCAAGAAATTCAGGACAATCTCGTTTAAGATGCTCCACAGAACCACAGCATTTGCAACAACCACCTGGGAAGACGATATAAAATAATTAAATACAGATGCATATTAAAATATATTTTCAATTCCATTAAGAATTTTAAAAAATAAAATTTTCTCTCTCTTTTTCAAAAAGAAAAACTAAGAGTGTTTTTAATACTGTATATGTATTATTTGAGGACTGAGAGATTTAAAATTAAAAGAGGAGCCTTTGAGGAAATGTTTTTTTACTTTAAACATAATACAACAAACATAATGAGTACATTTTTTTCAATAGGCTCTTAGAAAATAAGAAGAGTCATGGCTAGTCATAATTATAGCATGGACAACCTCTAGGCTACCCTCTCAGGAAACTTGGTTGTATTAAGATTAGAAGATCTTTCATCATGGTAATCATAAAATGCCCAATTGTTTTGCATAGCATTTTGAATTTGCCTAGAAGAAAGGACCTATTTACATGCTAATCCTAAAGCGGTTATAGGCCCAACTCTTTTCAATCTGTCAATTATACCAGATT
This sequence comes from Goniobranchus geometricus, assembly GCA_028565895.1. Lineage (NCBI taxonomy): Eukaryota > Metazoa > Mollusca > Gastropoda > Nudibranchia > Chromodorididae > Goniobranchus > Goniobranchus geometricus. The sequence goes on along the minus strand of JAOWAY010177723.1, from coordinate 13,613 downwards.
TATAGTGCCAATAAAAAATAAGACATGTTTTCTGGCAAGGGGTGCAAATAAGAATAATTTTCCAAGCTTATGATGTTTTAACCAAGAAATATGATCACTGTCCCTATATAATATATATATAGATCATTAAGCAAAAATTGAAGCTTATAGGGATATTTTATATGAAAAGAGCCATTTTTTTCTCCTCTCCTAACAAGAAACCAAAAAAATTACACCTGTTCCAATGTGCTGCTGAAATGCATGACAAAAAAACCCCAACACTTTATTTCGTTTCAATAATATTTTCTATGGTTCCGTTAGTTTAATTTATCGTAAACTTAATTGTGTCTCACCACCCTCCCACAACCCCCCACCAAAAGACACAACAGATATAGATGCAAGAGATTAGCATCCTATTTATAGAGTGATGGATAAATCTCTCACTGTCTGCTTCACACTATAGAAACCGGGGTAAGCTCTCAAAGCAGCAGGTGTCCACATACTGTATTCTTTTCATCCGAGAGTTACCACTTTGTAAATTTCACTTTGTAAAAGTTTGTTTTAACTTGGTCTTGCAACAATTTAACATCCTATTAATGATGTGAGAGGTTTGTTTTAAACATCTTGCAATCATCTGTGTAGGCAATACGTTCCAGAGTTGAAAACTACTTTAACTAACTCATGCCTATATATTTATTGTATAGTGGTTGAGCCAAGTAAAAATGGTGGGGAGCTACGGTTGAGTAAATAATAGGAAATAATGTAAAATACAAAAAATTGATACAATTAAACTATAAAGACAGGACAGTTGAATAGAACAAAAACTTACCTTATTTCTCAAGAAGGAAAATTATATTTTCACTAGTAGCACTTAAAATTTGAAGAAAAAAAATAAAGCAAAAGTTATAAACTACCTCCAACAAACATCATAAGAAATCTGGATCAATAAATAGTATCAAGGATGCGACTCCAAAAATGTTTTTAAAGTTTTTGTTTGGGTTTGTTCCCGCCATTCATGTTAATGCAATCATTTCCTCTGCTTGTCCTTTTGTGTTGTCTCCTGTTCTGTCATAGTTGAGTTGTACCAATGGTTGAGCCAGGGAGTCTAGATATCTAGATCTAGATTTCATATTATGAGAAAATGCACTTCATAGACACATTTTGAACAAAAAAAGTCCATCAAGATATTGGAAAAAACATAAAAGTTGACCATAGTGTAACAGTTAATACCTTACCTTTTGGATACAAGCCTCTAGGATTGTCTGGACATTGCTTTGATATATGCCCTCTTGCTCCACAAATGAAGCATTTTGCAAATGGGTAGGAATCTGTATGAACAAACAAAACCCTCACTAATATTATCATGTGTAACAAAGAAGAAAAAGCCCATTAATATCATCATGTGCATTTTGTTCTGTTGTAAATCAAAATAGCTGGGCTTTATTCAAATTTTCTTTTTTTTTTTAAACTTGAATCTACAAACCTTATACAGTAGAATTTGATTATATGAAACCCAGTTACACAAAACATTGGTTATAAGAAGCAATATTTTCCCCCTGCCGGAAGTGTTCTTTATTCTTACTACATAGTCAATGCATATTAATCAATGCTGAAAATTGCCTCTACCAACGCAATCTTAATGCTGTAAATAAAAAAAAAAATACAGTGCATCCACTCTATCTGACATCTCATTATTTGACACTTCCCTTTATTTGACATAAATGTAAAGTACACATTTCCCTTTTATCAGTACTAATGCATTTTTACCGGGTGGCCTGGCAGCTCAGTTGGTAGAGCGGCTGACTGCCATGAAAGGTGGCCTGAGTTCGAACCCAGCCGGGCAGTGGATTTTTTTCGGGGCTCCTTGTTCACCCAGCAATATAAATGGGTAGCTTGGTCTTTTTAGACTTGACGGAAGTGAAGTCGGTGTGGAAAGCAATGGCAAACTACCACATTATGCCGTATGCCTAGCATAATTAGGGCTCTACCCCTAATTCCCCTATACTCAGTCATGGGTACGAGACTAACTACATTTTTTCATATTTTCAACCTCACACATTCTGGTCCACTAGTTTCAATATCAAACACAACCAAAGTGTATAACTTTGCTCTTAAGTTCGCGCTAAGCTATAGACTACAGCACTGATCTATCATTTAGTACATGGGATTACTGTTATGTCAGAATGCCTTCTGACATAAAATAAACTAAGACTAGAATGAGCCCTATTTATACCCTGTCAATGTAAGCACTATAATTGGACCCCAAACTTCATTATCCTGATTTTTAGAATAAACTTTAGTAGCATCTCCTTATTCCACTTTCTCTTAATTCGACAGAATGTTTCTGATCCCTTCAATGGCAATTTAAAAGGTGTGCACTGTATGTCTGACACATCAAATCAAATTGGACATCTTGACAACTGCACATGTAATGATCATGACAGAGACAGGCAAGAAATAAGTGCAGAAAGTGAAATCAATTATCGTTCTATCAAAGACTTTATGGCTACTTTATACTGAGTCTAGGGCTTATTTTTAAGTAAATTGCTACATATAGTGATATAAAAAAAAGAAAAAAATGACAGCTGGACCTGAAAGCTGGAAGCATCAAAAGTGGCAACAAGAAGTTGAGTGTTTTGGATTATATTATAGAGTGGATCCAGAAATTTAACTCACCTTTTGGAATTTTCACTGAGCAGCTGGCAGAGATATGTTCTGTTGATCCACACTTGAAACACATACTTTGTTGATTGGTCTCAGACAGGAAAGGACAATCTGACATCATATGCCCTGGAGTGCGACAGTTGTAGCAGACCTTTTCAGTATAAAGAAAGAATAAAAGCTCTGACAATGCAAATGAGGGTGTGGAGGGTTGTTGGAGGAGGCTTATTGGGTACAATAATAAAAAAAAAAAAGACACAATTCTTTTGGGGACAACATGAATCTAAAGAAGCATCTTGCTAAGGTATTTGAGTTATTTAAGTTACATTTAAAAAAAAAAGAAACGACAAGTAGCTGTTACCTTCAGATTGATGTGTATAGAAAATATGTAAACAGATAAGGTAAGACATAGAGTTGTCAATATGGTATCTAAGCATAACACGCTGCTCCCGTTTCCCTACAAGGTAAGGTTTAAGTTAATGGTGGGCAATCATCCGTGACAAAGATTGCTCGCAAGGTTGGATTTTTATCTAATTAAAGCTAGTGTCCTGACACAACCAGACAAGACATGAGAATTGTCAGATTATCATTGGTATTGGACTTTATTTATCAAATTATGGTCCAAACATTGTATTTTCAAGTTTTACCAATCTCACCTAATGTTAGATCAAAGCTAACAGACCTTTAGTTTAACTGATTTAATCAATATCTCTCAAACAACATTTGTAACTAAAAAGAAATTTAACAAGCATAATCGACAGACATCATGAAATAACGTAAGAAACAGCTAAATTCAGCCAGCATGAGTGCGTCTTAAAATAGCCTATTAGTCATGACATGACATATCGTATCCTTGTTCATTATCAGAATCAGGTAAAAAGCATATAATTCCATTGAAGAAGATCACAGTAAGGGTTGATCTATAATACACACTGTAGACATACCTGATAATTATCAAGAAAAAATATTTCTTGGACCTGTAATGATAAAAGAATTTTTTTTTTCCCAAGCCTTTTTTTTTTCAGTTTGGAATACCTGTGACACTTGAATGAGATGTAACTTTTGAACAAATATCATCCCGCCCCCTCATTCCCTTATTCACATGCCCTTTTTTTTCAAGTTTGGATATGGTTTAGTGGCTAGCTTCCGTGCCTTGTTGTTCACTGAGAAGGTCTGGTCCAAACCCAGTTTGTGTGATGAAAGGAATATGCAGTAATGCTCAAAAATGTGAAATTTTTGGATGATTTTGTTTGAAAATGTTTCTCTATGTAAAGCTGTACAGATGTTAATTGAAGTTTGAATGTTTGCAGCTTTATCTAGGTCTATTGGATCTGTGTATGAAACCAATGAGTGTACTACACTAAGACATTTGTTCAGTGGGTCAAATTTGGTTTTCATGTTTTGTGCTTGTGGGAGAAAGTTTCCATTGTTAGTACAGGCGTTGGTCTGCTCAACTTTTCCCTAAGTGATCATCTCATATATTCTGAAATATTTGTGGCAATGATCCCCAACCAGGGCTCGACTGTGGTAGGTCTGAGGAACAATGTCATTCTGAAACAAAGCCTTCTCTATGGCGTGAGCGATGATTTGATACCGGATCTTAGTGTCATGGCTTCGAATTTGACAGCATCTATGGCTGTGTCACTAAATAATAAACAAGACTGACAATAATCTTATTCTCTTCAAAATCTTGGTTTCACTAGCAATTACCTCCATACTTTTTCTTTTTCTAATTTCCCAAGTCTGTCAAGTTGACATCTATATCCTTTGCCATATTTTCGTCAAGTGTATCTATTGCCTCCTTCAAAAGTCTATGGTGTTTTGCAACTAGTCCTGAAAAAAGGTGAAGGTAGGGTGGAACAACTTTATTGATTTCTATGTCAAGCAAAGGGGTGTGAATGCTGTTCTTACAATGTCCTGCTTGTATTTTGTCTTGGAGATATTTCATATCAAAGTTTCTACAGTTTTTACTAAGATGTGCAAGATTTTCCTCATGGTGTGGATGTTCAGAGATAGAATTCATTGTTCATCTATGCTGATCACACATATCCATGGAAATGTCCCTTGAGCACCAGAAAGACAGTATCCCTGACTCTTGCCATAGCAATAACTATTGTGTTACATTGAGCATTTGGATTTTCCACGTTGGCTACTTGCATAGATAATTTCCGACTTATTTTTCCCATGACCCCCACCAATTTTAATCCAAATTTCTTTGATGGAAATACTGCCATCATGCCCTCTTAGCAAGTCTTGTTTTTCATAATTATCAAGAAGTCGACAAGGAATGAAGGCAGACCAGTGATTTAGGTGTACAGGGTTTCAAAGCCAAGTCCCTTACCTCTTTCTCAGCTCCCACCTGCAATCTCACCTTTCCTAAAATTGATTTTTGTAGTCTTTCTTTTGCGAACTCAGACCCAGGGCCTCCTTCATAGCTAAAGTTGATTTTGGTGACATTTACGGTCACTTACCACCTGTCTTTGAGACTTTGACAAACGCTTGAACTCAGAAGATAGTTGTGTGTCCACATTAGCGTTTGATGGACCAGAAACTGCTTGTCTCACTCTACTCAACAGTCTTGTGCAGTTCGGCTTTGTTGGTGTCTTGACTTGAGGTGTTTGCTTACGTGATTTCACAATCTTTTGCAAAATGATTGGTTGGCCTTGTGTTTTGAATGCAAAAAATATTTTATCTAGGTCATTGTTCAGTTTTCTCCTAATCAAGTGTGTATTTAATTGCTGCTCATCTTATGAAAGTGGTTCTTTAATGGATTTATTGAATGAATGTATAAATGTTTGTTTTACATTAATCATGGGCAATGTTGAACTATCTATTGTCTAACTGGTGTTGAAGCTGCTAAAGGGTTGTTGGATGATGTCATGGATCTGGTGGTGAAAAACTGACATCGGATGTTTGGTGGTGCGAGCAGTTGCTACTCGCATCTTCGTTTGATGTGTGTCATATGGTCCAGGCACTTCATTAGTATTATTATCACCAGTTATTAGTTGTAGGGCACCCTCTTTGTCAAATAATATAAGGCTTTTATTTGAAGCTACACTGCCACCTTACTAGCACCAGGTTCTGTTGGCCTCCTTGATGCAGTTGGCCTCCGTGATCTCATTGCATCAAGCTTTTAATTTTGTATACTCTTGACAAAAAGGACACTCATTTGAAGGAACATTTGGACTGAATGCAAACCAAAGATGAATGCAATTGTTTGCTGTCTTCTTGGCATTTTCTAATTGTTTTTTCACTGCTTCTTATTTTGATGTTTCATATTGTTCTCATACAATTCACACAAATTTGACTTGGTGTTTACCAACGTCACCATTTTGAATTTGCAAACCAAAGATGATTGCAGTTGTCTGCTGTCTTTTTGGCATTTTATAGTGTTTTTCACTGCTTCTAATTTTGATGTTTCATATTGTTCTCACACAATTCACATAAATTTGTCACATTTATTTATCAATGTCACCATTTTGAATTTGTATGCCGAAGCAATGTAAAATGTAAGGAGCAAACTCATGACAAAAGTAATTTTTTTCTTCGTCTTTGGGCCACATGTTTTTTTCCCAAAAGAATGGCGCAAAATGGTCACAAAAACACAATTTTTCATGGCATCAAAGAGAAAATATATGGCTCTTCATCTGGTGGTGGTAAAAAGACATTCTTGACTTAGACTTTTCTATTACTGATTAAAAATGTCAAGATTCTATTTGCATTAAGCACACCACAGGCCTTAGGGGAATCACTGCCTAATGGAGTTGGGCGATGTATGAGGTTACCATCCTGAGAGATTTATTACCATGAAGGTGTGACAGTTTAAATCACCTGTTGGCATGCAATGTGAAGAAGCCATGAAAAGTGAAAATTTCAAATACAGAATGAGAGACATAAAAATGTCAGTCATTTCCAAAGAGTATGATTTGTATTGCATCTATTCACCCAATTCCATTTAAACCGACTTGCATTTATTTATGTAATTTATTGCCATCTTTAACACTTGAAAATATCTCACCTTCTTTGCCTCTCTTTCCTCTTGTCTTTTAAAGCGTCTCTTTTCTCTACGCTGATCTCTGAAATTGCCCTTTTGCATACCTGAAAGTAATGAAAAATTATAATATTCATGTTGACGTCTGAAGACAAAGTTCTTTGAAGATACCCATCTGACACAAGCTTGATGATAAACAATAGGTATCACCCGAACTACTAAGTTAATCCCTTACATTCGTCCTATCATCTTGCTATCCTCAAATGAAATAAGACTTGCAGTATAACCAAATGTTTGATTGGTAAGTTTTGGAAAATATTTGTTTAAATTTTCAGGCCCTTTGCTGTTGAATGATTTGACTCTCAAACTCACTGAAAGTCTTGATAAATTTAAGAATAAAGTAAATCTTCTAATGCACAAATTTTTATACTTCAACATCTGAAGTGACAAAATGACTTCTTTGCTTTATGAATCTAGGTGCATTACATTACGGTATCTATCTGAAATTTTGCATTTAAGTGTACATATTATAAATGGTTATTTTAGGTATACTATTTTTAATTCAAATGTGTGCCCTCACCAATACTGATGATTCAATCAGATAAGAATTTCATTAAAAATTACAAATGCGTCTGAATAATAAGAGATAGAGAAGGTATTCAAAAAACAGGCGATGATTTTTACACACAGTCACATGGTCAGAGTCTACCCACTACCAACAGTGACATGAGCATCAACAAAAACCAAGAAGAGATATCAATGTCTACAGAAGAAGAAGTAAGAAAAACACTAAACATTATGAAGAAAAAAAAGTGACATCCTAAAGATCAGAGGATAATGCGTACTCAAGTATCTTTCCACAGCATTCAATGAAATATTAACAAAAAATATATCAGTCTGTTGGAACAAGGCAAAAATAACCATCCTCTACAACAAAGGAGACCCTAAAGATATAAAAAAGTATCAGCCAATAAGCCTCCTGTTTTAAAGTCACAAAATGTTTACTAGATTACGACAAAGCAAGATGAAAATCAACCAAAACAACAAGCAGGATTTAGAAAAGCATACTCAACTTCCGGCAATGAACCAAACAATAGAGAAAACAAATGAATTCAACCTCCCTCTACGCATGTGGTTTATAGATTATGAAAGGGCTTTTGACTCAATAGAACACTTTGCCATCTTCGAGGCACTCAGAAACATTAACATAAATGAAAACTATATTGAAATCCTAAAAAACATATAATGTAACAGCAAGAATACAGATGGATGGACAAATTTCAGATACAATACAAATAAAAAGAGGAGTGAGACAAGGAGATTCTTTACCAACAAATTATTCAACACAGCAGTAGTAGAACTTTTCAAGTTGGAGAAACAGAACTGACTAAACTTAGACTTGCGGACGATGTCATGCTATTCACAGAAAACACAAAGCAAAAGGAAAAACAACTCAATACAATAAACAAAGAAAGCAAGAAAGTTGGTTTCTGAATACACAGAGGAAAGACAAAATATATGACCAACTATGAAAACAAGAAAGAAAGAAGGAAAGAGAACAATGGAATAGAGACTGTTCAACAATACAAATATCTAGGACAAACAACTTACTTAAAAGACACAACAAAACAAGAAATAATTAAGTCAGGATGGAGATGCTTTGTGAAAAATAAAGAAATTCTGCAAGGCAAACAAATGCCAACAACTCTAAAAAGAAGATTATTCGATCAATCCATTCTCCAACACTAACATATAATGACTGCAAGACATGGGCTGTTACAAAAATCTCCTCAATAAGCTAAAAACAATGCAAAGGGCCATGGAAAGAAAAACGATCACCATAAAAATCAGTGATAGAATATCAAATGAAAAAATAAGAAGCAAAAAAAACAAACAAAACCAAACTTATAGATATAAAAAAATACAACTAAAAACAGAAATGGAAAAGGGCAGGGCATGTGGCACGACAAGAAGATAACAGATTGAGTAAAGACAGCACTGAATGGAAACCAGAGAGAGGTAAAAGAGCAAGAGGAAGACCATTAAGAAGAAGGAGAATACTGAATGAAATAACAGAAGACAGAGAATAAAGGAGAACACTGGATACATCTGACAATGGATGGACGCAACCTGAGGTAATATGTAACAAGAGGTAAGTGAATTAAATACAGAAGCATGATTATATTGTTCTCATGGACAACATTTATGCCCAACTAGCGTAAAAAAGAAATGGATATGACATAGTACATGAACTGTTTGGTCATACTAGCCAACTATGATAATAAACAGAGATTTTAGGGAAGTCCCAGAAAGGACAAAGACAAGACAAAAAGAAAGGAAGAAACATACGAAAAATATCCTGCACCAATAGGAACCAAAGGAGGAACCTCTGCTTTGACAAAAGAAAAAAAAACCCTAGTGAAACAGAATCTGATACAAAATGAAAGAATGCCGTTGACAAAATCCTTTGACAAGAACAAAATGGGATCAGACCAGGCCAATCATGCACTGATGCTATGTTTTCGATTCATAATACAATCCAGAAAACAATAGACAAAAGTACAGCACTATTCATAACTTCATAGACTTCAAGAAAGCTTTTGACAACATTCAAAGAGACAAAATGTAGAAAATACTGCCTATATAGTAGTTGGAATACCACAAAAAATTGTTTGAGTTATGAAAGCCATCTACAAAGGTATTAAATGCAACATCAGACCTGCAAAAAGCACTACATGAGCATTCGAAATAAACAAGAGTACAACAGGGCTGCATCCCTTCATCTTTCCTCTTCACAATCATCATTAATCATCTGCTACCAAATTCAAAATACAAAATTTGGTATGGACTTTGTTGACATCCGATACTTGGCACATCAAATGAACAGAGGGAATAAGAGATTATGCAAATAAAATCAGTCTAATATTGAACACAAAGAAATGCAAAACCATATACACTCAGGGAAATCAACGCCAAATAGAAAAAAACAAAAATATTGTTAAGGAAAATACTTAGACAGTAAGAACAGCACCATGAAGTAACAAATGAAGAAATTGGACATGCATTGGTAAAGCAACTATGCAGCTTTTGGAAAAATTAATAACATTTAAGCCTATCCAATTAAAGATAAGATTAAAAATACATCATCCATCGGTAAAATACATGTATAACTACTATAGAGCTTGCTTACCTCCTTGTCCTCCTCTGCCTTTCTTCTTTAAGTCTGACCATGGCGTGGCTTCATTCAATTTCCTGTTTTCAAAACCTCTTCTTGCGAATCGTGTCATTTCTTAAATGAAGTCTGAAAAGAAAAGAATAAACCAGCAGGACAAGTTGATGTGATGAAAACATATTGGTTTATGGCATAATGAGCTATGAAGGCTAGGTGTAGGCAAAACCATGCGGATTGTTCCTTTCAGAATCACGATCATTTGACGCAGCAAGTGTCCTACCTTCTGATGAGATCCAAGAAGGAAGGTGAGATCAAAACAAGATGGCTGTTGCTCTAAACATTGGCCAATGGCACTTTGTTGTTGTTCTCTAGCTATTCGCATGTGCTAGATTAACTCTTCCTAAGAAAACGGAGAACATGTCAATGCTCAGTAACAATTATTCTAGAACGTATATAAGTAAACAAAAGCCAAGTTAGAATGTATCCTGATCTACTTTCTAGATCCAATCTGGAGCAACCAAATTAAGACCATAAATAGCACATCTCAACAAAGCTAAGAGTAATTTAACACACCTTTAGCTACCTAGCCAAACCACTCAAAGGAGATCTAATTGAAGCCTGTAAGTTCACACACATGGTTTCTATAACCTAAACCTTGAGAATTAATCCACTCATGTGGTTGAACAAACCAGAGGGCATAACAAATACAAGCTAAAAAAAACCCAAGAAAACAAGCAGCAAATTGAGCAAGGTTGGACACAAGAAAACACTTCTTTGGACTCTGAGTAACCGATCTATGGAAAAATCTACCTGCATTCATGGCTGAAACCCCATCATTAAATTGTTTTAAAAACCGCTATAATAAAATTTTACACGACCACCAGTTCATTGAAATCCTGGCACTTATCAGATGTATCTTTCAAGTGTGTTTACATAAGAACCGGATATTGTTACAGGAGGTAAGGTACCAGATTTGTAATCGTTTCAAGCATCACTGACTCACATGAAGGGCAGACGTGTTAAAACTTCATCAACATGACCCCTTTACTATAAACCCCTACGTTCGGGAGGATCAGCTTTTTCGACTGGGTTGCGAAATCGCAGCACTACAGTTTCGTAAAAAAAACAAAAACAAAAAAAACAAGGGGAACCGAAAACAAGTTCGGACAGTTTATAAACAGTTTGATGGTAAACAATAAAAGTCAGCTTCCGATGTGGCAAGCAAAGAAGTCTCAAAATGGCTGCCGATTAGTCGCGAACAATACATCCGATAAGTGCCGAAATCATTAAAATTAAGCATCTGTAGGAAATGAAAAAAGGGTAAACCTAAAGCATTGCATCGTCCATATTGTTTACATGACTGTCATCTTGTGATGTCAATGGTTTGGTGGTAATTGGAAAAAGTATTCAAAATGCCAAAATATCATATGTTTCCTTCTCAAGTTGTTTGCACTCAATCTCGAAGTGATAATTTTCACATATATGTGCGCTTTTAAAATTTGGTATTTGTGACAGTTGTTTTTTTTCTCCTTTTTTTGTTTCGTTTCTATCTTTTTACTTTGTTTTTTTATGAAAATGAAGCCATAATATCATGAGATAAAATGGTGCAATGTTCATGACACATGATTACTAGAGAAATATCATTTGTTTGTTCTTTTTGGTTATAAGTTCACCTCCATTTTCATCTCATTCATTTTGTGTTCTTGCTGCTTGTTCCCACAGCACCCATAATCATCTTGTTTCTTTCATTGTCATTATTGAGACTTCATCAAATTCAACAAACAATAACAATAGAAACTGACAAATAGTGTCGCACACTTATTTAATTACTTGCAATTAATTACCACCAAACCTTTGAGGTCACAAGATGGCAATCATGTAAACAATGGACAAAACGATTCTTTAGACTTAAGGCTTACCGAAAACAGACCTAAAGTCTAGAGAGTGAAAATCTAAAATAGACGAGTGATCAGCACTCCTAAAATAAAGACTTCCCGACTGCTAGGCAGCCATTTTGAGACTTATTTGCTTGCCACACAGGAAGCTGACGTTTATTGTTTACCGCAAATTTTTTTTAAAAACTGGCCAAACTTGATTTTGGTTCCCCATGGTTTTTGAACTTCAATGCTGCAATTCCACAGATCAGTCCGAAAAGCGAGTAGGGGTTTATAGTAAAGGGGATGATGTAAAAGAAGTCAGAACATGCCTGCCCTTATGGATGTCAATTGATGGTGTCAGTATCGATTAAGCCTTGTGGGTATCAGGGTCGAAAATTGAAGAAAGGACTAACCAGAAGAAAACATAATCAATAGAAAACAGATGTACATCTGTATCAAACCAATCTGAGAACTTACATGTCACAGAAACAACCTCCGGTTCACATGTAAACAGGGAGAAGCCTTCATTCGAGGCGTACCCTAAATGCATGTAATACGATAGAAGTACTTTTGGTCCATAATATACCCAAATCACGACATTGACTCTAAATCTAGATCGAAATAAAAGTGAAAAGTGGTAGGGCAAATGAAAGAACGGCACTTTACGGGTCTATCGGTCTCCTCGCGCTTTAGTTTCATACTGGCACAGAGAAGTTGCCATGGGTTTGCCCTTTTTCCGGCCAAATTTTTTGTTTGTATGTGATGTGTTTGTGTGTATGTTGATATTTTTGTGGCCAAAATTTTATCGCATGTGAGTGTGTGTGTTTCTGTTTGTTTGTTTTTGTGTTTGTGTGCCCATTGACTTGGCGGAATGTATTAGTCCCTCAAAATTCACTGATTGAGCGTATGGGTCCTGAGAGATGAACCTGATTGACAAATTGTATACCATATGTCAGTTTTTGACACACTTAAGCGTCCACCTTCTGACGCCATTGACTACTTGAAATCATCTGTTTGGGGGTAAGTAGCTTCAATTTAGGCCTAGATGTTACTAATAAAATATCGATCAAATCTGGTATGAGTCACTCAGTCAGTAGCTTCAAATGTGAAATTTTTTTTTTTCTTTTTTAATTTTGGTTACTATTGAACCTATCTGGCAAGCTCTCTCTTGCCAATATGAAGCTGAAGCACCAGGGACCGATACACTCGTAAAGTGCCGAAAGAACATGTAGATCTAGATCTAGATCTAGTAGATCTAAGCTTGATCTAGATCTAGATCTATGTCATGTTTGTTCGGCAATGTGAATGTGATGTGACAACTGACAAGTGCGTTGCTTACCAGAAAAAGAGTCTCGCAAAAGAAGATGGAAACACTCTCTTTCACTCTCGCAAAAATTTCATCCGGTCTAAAGAAAACAATCTCGAAATCTACAATCCAGATTTTAAAGACATACAGGATCTTCACTGATTGTGATTGTAACGTGTTGTTATTACTCATTCACCATGCATGTTTTCTGAGTCTACTTTCGATTTCGCGGAAAATGGAAATTTCCGATTAGCCGATACATACTATTTGCCCACATCGTCAAATAATCGTGTAACATGTATTCAAATATCTATCGTCGTTGTTTGTTTGTTTTGCTTTCTTTTTTGTTGTTGTTGTTGCTGTTGTTGTTATTGTTTTCTGGGTTTTGTTTCGTTTTGGGTTTTTTTCTGTCATCTTACGATTGAGTCTGTTGGGTCGGAGCTCTCATAGGCCGTTAGAATTGATCGTCTTATCTCTATTACCACTTAATTTTGTCCTTAAATTAATGAGTTATGTAAATCTCGATCTATATTTGATATGTACATGTAAGTAGATCTTATTAAAATTATTGTTCCAAGTTTTTTTTACTGGCTGGATCGTGGGGTGGAGTGGGGGGAGGAGGATGGG
>JAOWAY010177612.1:0-10351 GCA_028565895.1 Goniobranchus geometricus | reverse complement strand
ATTTAAATCATGAAAGAGAAAAAGCAAGAGCCAAAATTTCAAAGTGAGTGGCCATGTCTCAAATTTTCTCTGTGTTCCCTTCTGATTTAAAGAATTTAACAGGGAGCCGCGTGTTTTCTTACTTTGGTTCAGTTCTGTAAATGAAAAAGTTCTATTTTCATATCATAGAAAATACTGTTCTATATAAGGTGCATTATTTTCATTATATAAAAGTCAAATTCCTTCTACACCTCTCCTTAAAATCGATCACGTAAGATTGGAAGCACTTTTTACCTCATTTAATTGTCTATTTAAGAATTCTTACGCTGACGGTGAAGTTTGATTTTAATTATTTGCGGTCTTCCCACCCTTTCTTGATCCTGTGTTTCTTGGGCTTTATTTTACAATGGTATTCATGATGTGAGTGGTTATTAATGAATAACTATTGTTTTAAAAGCATCCATTTGTTGGGTTCTGAGCAGAATTGACTTCACAGATATCACTTATTTGTGATTCAAAAGTATGAAATTACCTGTATGTAAGCATGAGATGGTGCTTTTTTTTTTCTTTCTTTTTTTTTTATACATCTCCCTCTCTTTTTAAACCATGGAAAAACATTGGGCTTACTATTGTACATCTTAATTTCACTTTCAAAGGCTAATGAGCATTCCGTGTTGCACCTTTGCTTCACCTTTTTGTCAGTCTTGCCTGTAGGAGTGGGCATTATATTTATATCATTATTTTACATTCATATTTCTCATCAGTTTGGAGATGCTTCATTCAGTTTCATTCAGACTGCAGGTTTAGATTTTAAAAAACTTTTTAAGAAATAAGATATTATGGCCAGCAACATCTTCTGTGAAGATTGCAGCCCCTTAATTTATCACAGAAAGAAAATTTCAATGACATTTATGAGTCTAAAATGAAAAGCCCTGAAACACAATAGAATGGGTGATGAACTTTTTACATTGTTTGTGTCTTTGGACATAAAAGTTTGCTGTGGAAGGCTGTGCCAAAGATTTAACCTTTTTGTACTTGTACAGTTCAGTGGTAGTGTTGAGGTCGTTTTGACTTCTGCATGGCCATGCTTAGATTATTACCTCACTTTGCCCTGTACTATTTTCTGTATTGTCGTTATAAGAGGTTGCCTAGCTTACCCTTCGACATAATTGTAGTTTTATGTCAATGATAAACAGATTTGAATGAAACTTTAGTGAATGAAGGTTGTCAGTGTTTGTAAAATATGCTTTGAATTTTATCAAGGATCTCTTTTCGGTCATTGTTTATTTTGTGCAATTTACTCGTGTCCCATTTTTGTCTACAAGTTCAAGTTCTCTCAAAATGCATCTGGCATTTCAATTGTCACAAAGCGTCTTAAAATTGTGATGGGCTTTTTGTGCTCCAGTAGATTCATGAAAATGTTCCTAAGGTTGTTTTTTTTTCTTGTTTCTATGTTTTGCGTATTTCAAGAACTTTCATTGAAATTAGAAAGAGGAAGCAGTGCAATGAGGTTTTGGGGGTGATTGTTACTGAATTTTACTGTATTTCGTTTGTGTAATTCAATTTTTCTATCTTAAACAAAATCTCTTATAACACATTTAGGATGGGGGCACCAAACTTTTATTTTTTGCTCTTTGTTAATTTCCAGATTTTTAATTTTTATTTGTGAGTTTTTGGATTTGCTTTTTCAGTGTCATCTTGTCAGTCGCTTTTTTGTCTTAATACATTTAGGGTTGGCTTATATTTATATACTCATTTTGTTGTGGGTTGTTTTTTGTACATAAAAGAGAATTAATGAAAAGTGGAAAAAAGATGTGAAGTAATAAAATGTTGTATATGCAAATTTTTAACATTTTTGTATTCTATATTTTTAAAAGTAGATCTTTCATTTTAGACTGTCATCGATAGATTTAATTTTATATGATTATGTTTTGCTATGTATACACTTTTGTTTTACACATGTAGATCATATTTCTAACTGGTTATTTATTCCAATGGAAAATGGGGTTGGATACTGTAACTCATGTCTTGTCAGTGCTTGCTAAATTTGTTTTTGTCTTTTCATTTACTTTTCACGTATACTTGGTAGTTATTTATGGTATGTCCAGCTACACCCAAATAATTGTAAACAGCAGTTGATTAGGGCCGTTAAAAGTTAGACGTAGTGTTTGTGGATTTTGTTTTGTAGTTCTTGTTTTTGTTTTTTTAAAAGGGAAAAAAGAAATTTGTGCTTGTTTCAATATGTCAATTTCATACCCTTCCATCCATAATCCATCCATCCCCTCACTCTTAGTTTGTATCAAAGCTCTGAGACTGGTCTTTCATTCACTTACATTGTTTTTTTTCCCTTCGTGGCATAATGTATCAACGCTTTATTTCTTCTCATTCATAATTTTGCCTGCTTCTCATGTTCAATGTGGGTTTGGAAAGCTGGAAAAAGTGTCGCTGAATAGAGAAGAGTTGACAGAATTGAAAACTGCCCGCCAAATTAATGCTCTGACTGACCTTGTCTCTGACTGACCTTCAATGACCACAGTTAATTATTGTCTATTTTCAGACTCATTATCATCATCATTATTTTATTACAATACTTGTGTTAATTACAATGACAATACATAAAATCACACAATTTAAATGGATTGTCATACTTTCACTTTTCACGTCCTTTGTCAGCACATTTGCCATGTAATTTGTTTTGTTTGGGTTTTGTTGTTGTTTTTTTTTAACTTTTTTTTATAATTAATGGTCTAAATCTACCTGACAGGGCTGCCGAGCTTTATGAGTCATGTCTAAAGTACCGGTACAAGGGTGTTTTGGTTTTTTTCAATTTGAAATGGTTGCTGCCTATGGGATGTTTACAATAATTCAAGTGTATGGGTGATATAAAAGAAAACAAAACCCAGCAAGTATTGAAAGTTCAACACTTTTGAATGAATACAAACCCAACATTCAATTTTTCTATCATTCAGCACAGAGCATAAACAATACAAACACTGCACTAGATCTATCTTATGTATAAATGTGAACCACTGGAACTAGTATTATTTGTAAAAATGAACGGATGATTCAATAGCATTAAATAAGGAAGATGAAGTATTTTGGCCACTGCTTAGCATTGTTTGGGCACACGGATGACAATGGCAGGAAGACTGCTACACAAAAGTAAGGCCCATGGATGTGCTGTCAGAAGTGGAAGGTCCTGAAGATGACAAGCTACAGAGAGAGAGAGAGAGAGAGAGAGAGAGAGAGAGAGAGCGAGAACGAGCCAGTTAAAAACTTAAAACAAAAAAGCAGAAGCAAGAAGACCTCAAATTCTCAATAAAATGATTACTGTTGGGATAGGAGTAAATGCTGCTGGCTAGATAGCTGAAAGCAAGATAAAACTGCTACTGACTATTAAACTAGATTCTTTTACAAAATCCATGGCACTGAAAAGTGTTTGGAAAAGGCTATTTACACACATTTCCTCAACCCTCTCAGTTATTGAGTATCTGATAATAGGCACAGGGGGATCTTGTCAGTATGCAAGAGCAAGAATGCTTGTAAAATGGCTTCATCTCTGTACCGTATTCACCTCATGGGAGTTGAGAAAGTTAAAAAATCAGAACTGAGATCGCTAAAGCGAAAGTTACTGATTTACCGAAATGGAATAAATATAACGGATTTGATTTGCAATAATCTTGCTTGCTGTTTGAAGGGGACTCCTCCCCCCTCCCCCAACCTGTTCCTATTAGTAATCACCGCTTGGTTTCAACCATGATTGGTTGAGCAGTAATTGATCGATGTGAACACTCAATGGCGGCTATCAGCGCCTCTTTGTTTCATGCACTCTTTTTGGTGATGTTTAATTTCTGTAGGCCTATTGAACTCATATTGAGTGGCAAAAGACCCAAAAACTGCTGGACTGCAAAATGCATCAGTCTCAGGTCAATGCAGCACGGGAACTCACTCATAAGTGGCCCATGGCGATTCATTCATTCATTGTTCTTTGTTCTAGATGGATGTGCGCGAGGCCTTCGATGCCTTCATTCAGTCGACATACCGTATTCAACTTGAATTACTGTTTTTTTAACACTAAGATTTAGTACTTCACCGTAGATCTTTACAATCATATTAAATCTAGATCTATAAAACATCGATTCAAGGAGATCTCACTTTTGGTAGATCTAAAGATCTCTAGCCTAATTGGAATTTTTTTTCAATTTTTCTTTGTTCTGGATGCACAATGGTCGCACTCTTCATCAATAAAATCAAAACAGCCTTTGTTCTTTATTCGACATACAGTTATTCGGTTTTAAGTTTTTTTGTTTTTTTTAAATTAGATCTACAAGCAACTTGATTCACGATTTCACTGTGCATGGTCTGATTCATATTCATTAGATCCAAAATCTAAGCTAATTAGTTCAGTGCTGGACGTTTCCCTTTTTTTATTACAACGGCTGACGCTGTTGATAGGAAGACTGGTCTAGTGGTACAAAATCTTTCTACGCACATTGCACTGAAAAATGGCCTTGTTTAAAAAAATCGAAACTTGGACCTTATGATGCTTTTTGTGCTGTGTTGGGCATTCTGGACTCGATGATTGCAGTGTGCATGTGAATGGTCCAAAGCACAAGAAATTGGCTGAAACTGTTAAGATGGCTAGCATTTCTAGTATGTTTAAGTCTCTATGTGCCTCGAAGGAAAATGTGTGTAGTGAGAAGGTATTAAAAGCTGAGGTGAAAATGGCAATGATTATTGTGAAAAACAATTTAACATTAGCTGTTGTGGATGAGCTTCCATCCTAATGAAGCAAATTGATCCTGAATCAACTGTCATCAAAGATTTGAAATGTGGTAGGTCAAAAACATCACTGATCAAAGAAATTGGTGAGATAACAAAAGAAAATCTTGTTGAAAGGTCAAAATCAGGACCCTTTAGTATAAGCACAGATGGGTGTACTGACATGGAAAAGTTGTAACTTTTCCCCTTAGCAGTGAGAACAGCTGGTGAATCCATATAACACTGTATTTGAAGATTCATCAACAGGAAAAAAATACTTCATTTGATTGAAGAGGAGCTTAAGAAAAATGACATACCATGGGACCATTGCTTAGCCCTTGGGTGTGATAATGCAAATGTGATGACAGGAAAAGACAATGGTGTCATTGCATTCGGCAAAGAAAAACCCCCCAACATTATTCAGGGATGGAACCAGTTCCGGAATTTCCGAAGGTCCGGAAATTTTTCACGAGAGCAAATTTAAATTTAAATTTAAAAAAAAAAAAGAAAATCGCCCCATTGAGTAACTTATGAATTTTTAATCCTACGAATTTGTTTTGCAGGCGATGCCGTATTTATGCGTACTCGATACCGATTTTCTCATATTTTCATACTAATTTGTCGTTTTGATACCGCCGTGTCGTGATTTTCGATTCCTCTGTGCCCTGATCGGCACTCTTCATGTTGTAAAATCACATTGATGCACCGTAAGTAATCCTCTTTGACGCCATAGGCCTAATCTTCACTCACAGTTCTCAGTTGCAATTCTGAACTCGAAGTGGATCTATCTTTTCCTAACATTGCTAGATAAGTAAATCTATTTTTCTATTTGGATCTGTGGTGCCTCGTCCTTTTTTTTTCCCTCATATTTTCTTGCTTAAGTCATCATAAGTGTCTCTAGTGCCTTTCGTGGATTTCTAGATCGACATCAAGATCATCCGGATAGATCAAGATTTAGACTAGATTCTAGATCTATAGTTCTAATATTTGAATTTGAACAGCAATGGCACCCACTTTTGTGAAAAGAGGCGATATACCCCACAGTGAGAAAGATAGTGGTGAGCCAAAAATTAAAAATAAATTGAAGTGGCACTGGCGTAATGACACAGACCATCTTGGTGAGGCCATGGCTCAAACTTAGGCTGCGAAGAGTTGAGGAAATCTTTTTCCGACCTAGTTCCAGCTCCATCCCTGATTATTTTATCCGGCTGTCTGCTCCACCTTGTACATATTGAAGCTGAAAAAGGTGCAGCCACTCTTCCAATCCGTTTTTCAGATCTTCTGATTGATATTTGTTAACATTTCAAAAAGAGCTCCCTCAGATGTCACAAGTTAGGTGCTCTGCTGGAGTTTTGTGATAAGCAGCAATTAAAAGTGTTGAAACCAAGAAGATGGCTGAGCATAAGTATGTTGGACAAGACTTTGACACAATCGGGAGCCACTGAAGAAATTTTTCAATGAGGAAGTTCAAGACAAGTCTTGAAGTCCATATGCTAGAGAGGTCGGAAAAGATTTTGAAACTCTAAATCAAGATCTACATTTTTGTAGCGATTGTATCTTGAACACACAACCGACGTGTTTACAAGCTATTCGATGCACCACTCGCTGCCAATATTGCCAACCAATCTGAAAGACTTGTCTAGACTATATTGCTAAGATTTGTCCAGCGCATAGCCATTGGAGGTAACAAACGTGTCTACAAAATTGACTTTCACCAACCATACAATGGGAAAGACAACAAAGACTTGGTGATAGAGGAAGACTGTACAAACTTTCTACTAAGAAGAACAGAGAAATGACCTCTTTCAATCAAGTGTAGAAGAGTTTTTTTTGCTAATGTGAAAGTGTATTTCAAAGTGGTGAGTGATTATTTTTAATTATTCAAAAAGCTACCACTGAGTGATTCACCTCCATCTAATTTGGCTTTTGTTGACCCAAGAGTGGTGAAGACATCATCAGAGGGCAAGATTAGGTATTTTGCCAAAACGTTTCCATCCGTATTCATTTGGAGTCTTCTATTGACAACATAATTGAAGAGTTTTTAGAGCTCCAAGTGACAGAATTTGAGTTTAAGGACGAGGGAAGAATAGATATATGTTTTGGATGAAGATGAGAGGTTTTCAGGATAAGAATGGGGTTAAGCCTTTCAAAACATCTCCCAGTGCCCACTGCGAGCGAATTTTTTCCTGCCTGAGGAAGATAAAAACAGACTTGAA
The DNA here is from genome assembly GCA_028565895.1 of Goniobranchus geometricus. NCBI lineage: Eukaryota > Metazoa > Mollusca > Gastropoda > Nudibranchia > Chromodorididae > Goniobranchus > Goniobranchus geometricus. Next base: position 3,395 of record JAOWAY010177612.1, on the reverse strand, counting down.
GTCAACTCTGAAAGAAGACACCCTGGATGCTTTGTTAATAATCAAAACAAAGAAACAGGAAATTGACTTCATTTCTTCAAACCTGAAGAGATTGAAGGGTGCTTATTCAAAGGCATTGTCGTCTCACTATCACTCAGTAATAGCATTGGCGCCATTATTTTTGTGAATGGTGTATATATAGAATGAGTATGACCTGTGTACAGCAATTAGGGCTAGATCTAGTATGTGTGCAGTTTGGAAAGCCTCATTTTGTGTCTCAATGGACTTGGGGGGATGTTGATGAGTATGCACAGTTTGTTTGGGGAGCCTCATTTTGTGCTTCAATGGACATTTACCTTCATGATATTGTAAAGTGGATAATAACCTTGGTGTATTGTAGAATGGGTTTTGACTTTTTACTCATGTGGTAAGTTTAATTTTGAATTATAAGCTGCGCATGTTTTTAGCGAAAAAGTATGAGATTTTATCATTTATTACTGATAAATCTTTGATTGATTACTGATTTTGAAACTTTCAATTAGGCAGGTATGAATACTTCATGTACATTGAATGGAAAAAGAAAAGTGTGCTAAGTCAGATCAACTCAATTCACAGAACAAGAATTGTAGATCAAATGAATGATTAGAGTTGGAGGAGAATTTCATTAAAACTTATGAAAATGGAGATTCTATCCCCATAGTCGAGTAAATTTTAGCCACTGCTACGTATACTGATATTGGCTGAACAGACACATCTCTACATATTTAGTAGTTCTCAATTGTTAAGTTTTGATCTATCTTTTTGCCAAATTATAATGAAATTGACCCTATGGTTTAAAAGTTAATATATGTTGTAGTTTTAAACGCGAGACATTTCATCTTACCGTGACAATGTGTATTGATGCTTTCCAAATCCTCTATCAAATTAAGGCCTACTTATATAAATTAAGGCAATATTTACAATAAAAGAACTGACAATAAGTGGCATCCATCCAGGAGTGATATTTAAATTTACCATTGTATAAATTTACAAAATTAAATGGACAACACCAGAACACATCTACACCTTTATCCATGCAAACATTAAGATTTTATTAAACAGATTAGATGTATGAATAATTTTCCTTTTTAACATATAAAAATCTTGAAAGAGAGAAGTTCTAAAAAGTCAAATGAAAGTTCATGACGGCAATTGTAAGCATTCGAACAGCTCAAACTTTAACTTCTTTAAATGAAAGATCAAAATGTATATGAAAAAGATTATATTAAAAAAGAAACTGATAATGTGAAAATGTTGTCAAACGAAATCAATCGACATAAAAGATCAGGACAGCAATTTTAAGAACAGTTCGTTCGTTCCCTCCCGATTCCTTAATACAAAAATAAAATCTGTAATGTAAATAGGAATTTTTAACATGATAAAAGTAAAAGTTTGGTTTTTTTTTAGAAATGCAAATAAATCAAACAAAATTGACAGGAAAGGTCTTGACAGCAATGATAAAAACAGCTCCGGCTTTAACAACTTCTTTATAAACCATGTACAAAAATAAAATCTTTAATGTAAATAATAATCTTTAACACAACAAAGATATTTGTGTTGTTTCTCTTTCACTGATAAAAACAGCAGATGGAAAATAGTGTTAAAAATAAAACCTTTTTCCAGGAAAGTTCTTGACAGCCATCTTCTAGAGAACTCCATTATACAAAAATATAATCTGGAACGTGAATGTATATATGTGAATTTTTTTTATTAACATACTTAAGAGTTAAGAGAAAATGACTTTTTTTTTAACCCCCACTAAAAAAAATCTGGGGAAAATGGCGAACAAAATTAAATGTCATTAAGTTGTGAATACAAAGCATTCCATACGAGCAACTAATTGGCCCAAGCAAACATCAAACAGATTCAGGCTGTCCTGAATTTATGGAAGTCTACATGTGTGTAGATCTTTTTCTTATTAGATGTGCTTTTAGAATTTCTTTTATCAGGCACACTACATTCCACCCTTAAACTTTTTTCTTTGGCCATTTACTTGTAATCATTTCTATTTATTTTTTTTCTGTCTAAATGACAGCAAATGTTGATCTCTGCCAGAAATTAAGAATACCTTACTAAGAGAAAATGGGAACACCTTGAACATGAAAATATACCTCAGAATGTCAGAATCAGAACAGACCGGTTGAAGGTGGGGTGGTTATGAAAATTTCCATCAAATCAATGCAATATTGGAGATTGATGTGAGATACATGTACACTGTCTTAAATTTTAACCTGAACAAGTTAAAATAAAAAAATTTAAAAAAAAAGAGATTAGTACTGTAAGCGCAGGGTGTGAGGTATATGATCTCAAGCGCTCTTGGTATCCGCTAAACAATCCTTTTATGTCATAATATACTCACAGGTACATAATACAAACTAAAGTGTTCAAGTAGACAATTCTCTCTCACTCCATTCGACATAAACCCGAAATCAATATCCTTGAAGACAGTCAGTCATAGGTGTGCATGGGCCATGCTTTGGCACCCATAATACTAATAGGGGCACATGTTTCACAGCGATGGGGTGCTTAGACGATCTCTACATCTCTACGTTTGAAAGGAAATGCTGTATTGAGAATGTGCCGGACTGTACATGGAACAAACCAAACAAGAGAAGAACAAAACATGGAGGGATGGCTTGGAACATTTGTAAATAAAATGAAGAAAAATAAAGTAAATACTTTTTTGGTCATGTAAAGGGACATGAAAGTGATGAAAACAATTACGGAGGTCAATGTCGAAGGAAAACAGGGAAAGAGACTGGGGAAAGATAATGGAAACACTATGGTCATCAGTCAACGAGTTATTATTGGCGCAGGAGAGAGATAATTCCAAGAAGCAGTCATGTCCTCACTTGATAAGGATGATGGTGATTCTAATTATGTATATAAGCAATATGATCTAAGTGTACACATCTGCAAGTGGTACCCAAGCGACTAGTTTGGTTGTGCTTTTCATGACTTACGCCTCTTGTTCTTGATCCTTAGTTTGAGGCAGATTTATGGCTGAGACAAAGGGCATCCCCACTGTGTACAATTTCACATAGCTTTCTCATCGTCACTATGAAAGTCTTGGTCAGTGGAGTGTTTGACAAGAGTGGGGTATTAATGGCGAGAAAGCTACGAGATGTTCTCTACAATGGGGATGTCTTTTGTCTCGCCCTTAGCAGTAGATGAATGCAACTTTGCAAGCCTTCTCGTGACACTTTACATGACAGATGACAAGAGAGACCCAGTGGTGTAGGTACCGATGCATGGTTTAGGTTACTTTGTGGGTTTTACATCACTTTTCAACAGCGTAGCTCATATCAGCGACGGTGCTATTTAGACATGTTTATGTGCTGCCACACATGAGCCCTAAGGTATAGCACAACTCGAAT
>JAOWAY010177501.1:0-10352 GCA_028565895.1 Goniobranchus geometricus | reverse complement strand
AGGATGTTGTGTTTGTCTGTGTGTTCGAAGTGTCCATCGCAGAACGGCTTGGCACACCTGCTGCATGAATTGTTTTCGTGAATCATTGTCCCAATTTCATGCCCCGTGCATCTCAATCTCAGTTCTTCTTCGTTCTCCTTTCCCGTCTCTTATTCCTGGTCACGAAGGTCTGTGTGGTCGAGGAGTGATATACGACATGATGTGGTTTTAAGGGATGGCACTGAGTGTTTGGTGAGAACGGGTTGGATGAAATTGAAGTCAGTTGTGAGTTGTACGCTTGTAGAGTGAGGACGTATCCATTCACAAGCTTTAGCCTATGCTATACTATAGTTTCCTTATTTTCTCTATATTTTGTATGTGTCGTTATTTCATAGTTCGTAGTAATAAACATTGGACTTATTACCACTGACTTTCATTCATTGGATTTACACGTTGTAACCATGTTATCACGCATGCTCAGTGTATGTTGTTAGAACCCACGATACACACAACACTACAAGCAGTAAAGATAGGACAGGACAAAGGGGATTATCAATCTATAAAAAGAGGCATAAGACAAAGCTGTGTGCTTTCCCCAGATCTATTCTCAATCTATAGTGAGAAAATCATGAGAAACATCAAACACATGCCGTAGTGAAAGAAAATGGGACATTATAAATAATACATGCTTTGTTTTTTACACGACACCATTCTCATAGCTGAGGGAGAATGAGATCTATAAGCACTAGTTGTTAAAATTGTTATTGAAACCGAGAAAATGGGATTCGGCCTGCAAGCAAGAAAACCAATACAAAGGTCATCTCATACAAGAAAATATTACCAACATACAGCATAAAAGTAAGTGAAAGATGCTTCACCAAATAATGTAATTTTACTATATTTGATTCCTTGGATCACGGCAGATGGTAGGAGCAAAGCAAATCAAATGTAGAATCTGTCAAGCCAAAACTGCCTTCCAAAAAATGAAAACATATTTACCACAAAAAAATCTATCCCAGATACTGAAAATAAGGCTCCTGCAACTGCAACGTTTCATCCAATTCATCTTAATGCACTCTTTGAGTCATGGAAAATAACAAGTACAATTTTTTAAAAAATTGAAGCCGCAGAGATGTGGCTTATAAGAAGAATGTTGAGAATACTTGTACAGACAGAAGAACAAGCAAAGAAATACTTGACATATCAAAATCCACTAGCTCATTAAGAAGAAAAAGACAAGCAAAATTCATGGGTCATGAAATGTGGAAAACATGATGACAACCGGAAAGATTGAAGGCAAAAGAGCGTATGGATGGCAAAGACATAAGATGATGGACGGCATAATAAAATGGCTGGGCAGAGGAAGAACACACAAATGATAAAGAGGATATTTGAAAGATTGGAGTCAAAGATTACCAATGCAGAACTGTATGGCATATGATGATGGTGAACTCAAGACCCAAGAAAGAAATCAGTGTTTATCAAAAACAGTAATGGTAAGGTTTAAATGTAAATTGTAACCAGTCAACATAGTGTATAGCAAAGCAATGTAAACAAACAAGAAATACTTTTGTGCATCTTGATACTGAGAATTTGTGGCAAACAGTCTTTAAGTTACAATATAAAAAAATAAACAAATAATTCTACCCCACTTGAGGTTGAGATTTTTTATGTAACATTAGTATCATTGGTGAAATGATGCAAATATTTTTAAAATGCATAGATGTTAAACAATGGATGAATTTAAGCCACCTTATTGGAGACATGACAAAACCGACCTCCCTTAATGTAAAGAACATTAATATCAGTCATAACAATACAAATATCACATGGTTCAATTATGTCAGAAATGTAGTGATGATCAAATTAAAATGTGGCACACTTAAACTCACCTTAGGGATTGAATTATCCATAAATTTCAAGATGTATATATTAAAGTTATGATGGTTTTAAAAAAAGAACACAAAGTTGAGCTTCAACCAAGAAAGAAACAACAAAATCAAAACAAAAAAAACATGTTTCACATCATTCATCATCTAAGAATATCTACCAGGATTACTTATGACAATAAAAATATGGCAATGTAAAACCAGACAAATTAGTGACTATTACTATTATTGAAATACCATCTAAATTATTGTCCAAGAAAATTTCCTCTGCACTGACTTCCCTACTATAGAAATTCATCATTGAAAGCTCATAATAACTTGCTTAAGAGTCTCATGGTCAATTTGTGTCATTTCATCTTTAATACAGAATCTTAATTGATCAACAGTATAGTACTTGACTTGTAAATCCCATCTTCCAAGCAACCCCAGAGTATGGGTGAGGATGAAAGAGATTGCAGACATGTATATAAATGATATGAGAGAGTTGAATTACTAGAGGTTGTATGTGTGTATGAACAAATGAAAGATGAGAAAATGCGAATTTTTCTGGACTTCTTACACAAATAGATGTGTTTGTCTATGTGGAGGGATCTTCCATATTTCCTATGACATTTGATTAAAAACTTCTTTTGACCTAATGACCCTTGGTGCCATGCTGAGTGGGCGTTTTGGGGGGTCTGGAAATAGTCTGGGGAGTCAGGAAAAGGTCTGGAATCTTTTCTTTTGGACTTGAGTGGGAACCCTGTTATTAAAAAATTCTAGCCGGGAATATACTGACATCAGTGTGTTTTTGCATGACGCTCATGGTATGTCAATTAAAAGCTTCAGAGCTTTACCTGAAGTATGATGAAGAGTCACTTCTTCCTTTTTTTTTCTTTGAATATATGTATGGATCGAAGTTAAAATTAAATTTTCCTTTCCAAATCATTTTTTGACTGAAAGTGCATGTGATTTATGTGATCTTTTAGGATGAGTAGTTTGCATCTTTTTTGCATATTTGGCTACTTTTTGCATGCATATTCACTCAATCTTGATGCATATTTTGCAGTTTAATACGGTACTTCATTTTTGAAATTATCCCGTTTTTGTACACAAAAAACCAAACCATGATTACCATAGTTTCTCTTGTATAAAAACCTGTCATTATCATTGAAAAAAACTTTTCAATCTGAACTAACAAATGTTCTAAATCTGAAGCCATGAGTAAAGAGGGACTTGAGAATATGACTTATATTGCTTTTAATTAAAGAGTTATGGCTATCTAAAAGCCCATTGACAACTTCCTTGACATCAGTTTCTTCTAAATGTGTGCAATTTATATGATTTTTTTTTCTTTATGAACTGCCCCTCTAAATGCATATCAAACCCTAAACTGTGCATTGCAATACCTCTGGGTACAAAAGAACTGTACATCTATTTAGCAAAAAACCCTCAAAGCATTTCTAAGTTATAAAATGCATATAAATGATGAATGACCATGCAATGAGTATGCTTCCTACCCTCTTCCAGCAAAATACCCTATCTTTATTAGGAAGACAAAAAGAGCAAGTTACGGAAGCTGGAGAACAGATAAGAATAGCTCTCACTCAACCCAAAACAGTCAAACCATACATCATGCATGGACAGATGTGACATTGGGCCTTATATCATCTTGTCAATTGGGAAGTCCAGAACCCACAAGGAGACTTACAATTAATATCAATGTATGAAATATGACAGTGATATCATTATGAATTATGTTGTCAGTGTTGTTCTCTAAATGTACAAGTCCATCATAAATGGAGTCTTTGGACATGTACTTTCAGAGAGTAAAATTTGGAGTTATACACTTAGAGAGTGGCACTGACGATGTATATTTATATTATTGTATATAACATAAATCATATATCTTATAATGCCACAGAGCATTTTAATATGATGTACTGAGCAACAAAAATATAAGTCATTGGTCCGTTAAACTATGTAATTTTTTTTTGTATATACATAGTATACAGAGAGTTAAAAATAATGTCACCATGTATAAAAGGTACATAGCCTTGACAACAGAAGATCCCTATTGAGGATCCCTTGAACAAAAACATTTATCCACTTTTTTAAATTATCCCTTGCACAAAAACATTTATCCACTTTTTTAAATTCAAAGCCAGCCGATGAAAATTCATCCTGCATAAAAGAAAACATGAAGTGAGTGAGAAGTTTTTTTGTGAGCTGTGTTTTTGTTTAGTCAGGGTACAAATTGAGACTGCAGTTTGGTCTGATTCAATAGTCAGTCAGATGAGCTATGCCACATCGTAGCACCACAAACAGAGAAGGGGCCATTGAGCATCTGAGAGCCCTACCACCATCACCAATCATTCTGACATGGCTGTCAACAATAAAACTTGTCTCTGGAGACATTTCCAGACCTATGGCAAAACGCAAGTCAACACATGGGACCTGAAACCTCATGTGACGTCAGCAAGGCAAAATCATCATATCCAGCTACAATATCGCCAAGCCACTGAAACTGCCAGGATGACCACTAGGAGCAATGGCATTGCCATTTCAGGCATAACTGTGTGTCATAATCTGCGGCATAGACCTTCTTTGATGTCGCCAAGCAGTGCATCAGATATTAACAGCAAGGCATCGTCGAGAAAGGCTTCTTAGGCACAGCATCACCAGGTCTGGACCTGGAAACAGGAGGCACATTATCTTCTCTGATAAGAGCCGTTTTTGCATCAGCCATGCAGACAGCTGAATCCGGACAGGGAGGTGGTTTGGAAAACAAAACAATGACATGGTTGTACTTGAGATTGGCACCTGGGGCAGCCCCAAAAACATGATCAGGGGTGCAAATTGGGCTGCACCATCTTGTAGGCCCACTCTTCTTTTGGAATAATGGACTGTGGGAATGGTGTTTATGCCCAACGCTACATGAAGCAGGTGCTGACACAAATGATCCTCCCCTTCCTTCAAGCAGCATCCTTAACTTCTCCAACAAGACAATGCTCAGGCACACCTTGCGACAGCAATCTTAGACGTCCTCCAACAACAGTTCTATAAGACCCACATTTTCAATGTACTCTTTTAGTTTTTATTCATAGCATTTCCATTCTGTCCCAAATTCATCAAAAGATTCTTTGTTATAAGTTTCACAAATAAAAGCAATAACACTGACAATATTTTAGAATTTCATTTCTTTGGTTGCCCACTTGCATTTCTTTTGTTGCTCAGCATATCATCATATCAATATGCACCATAAAAATGTAGGAAATCTGTGCATTGGTACATTAATGCACATCATGTCAACAAGGCATGGAAGCATCAATGTTCTTTATATAAAACGGATCACAATGCCCTCTAGTAGAAAAGAGTTGCTATCAAAATTGACTGATGTTTATTCTTTTTAATATAAGAACAAAAGTAAAAAAATAGCAGCTTGCAGTTCTCATGCATGGTAATTCTATGCTGTGAAGAGGAAAAGTTTTTCTTTTTTTTTTCTTCTGAACAATTTCTTTAAAAACATCTAGATCTGCAGGTGAGAGTATTTTGCTAAAAATTTGTCTTCAGAAAAGGCATTTTCAAAATAGTCAAATTCTGGGACACTACAAAAACTTCGGGCTGCATTATAACTTGATGTCATTGCCATGGTGTAAAACAGAAAACATTGAAAATTGTAAGCAAGGAATGCCCTCTAATGATTGATATTCATGTAATTGACACATTTACATGTTGACATAGCAAGATTCTTAATGCTATCATTCATGGACAGCTCCCAATGCACTGTGGCTGCTACTCATTTCCGGTGTATGGTAGCTGTGAGGAACCATAGCATAGACTGAACCATCGAGGTTACAAATCCACACTGGAGCTCCTGAGCTGCCTCTACATGTGGGTGTATCATATGTGAAGCAAGTCCACTTTGTACCACTATCTTTCCTGTCACTAACCCCTTCTGGTTTCCTTTCAGCTTTACCGATGCTAATGCGTTTGAATGAATCATGTGGATGAGAGATGCACACAGCAATAAAATTATTTTCATAATCTTGATCATGAGCCCTGGGACGAGATGTAAATTGTTCCCACAACTGGTTTCTTTCGCGTTCCACTTCTTTCATCCTTTCACCAAAGTCTTTATTAAAAGTAACACATTTAATGTCAATTCGATCATTGTCTCGGTCAGATCCTACAATTTCTACTGGTATGCCCTCAACCTCTTGCCTCTTATCTTCACTGTCATAAAAAAAGTGCAGGGTTGCACATTTCATTTCTTCCTCATCAAAAATTACATGCTTGGCAGTCTGAATATTGAATGTCCCATAAACTTTTTTCTTGTCATTATCAGGAGTTGTAGGAGAAAATGTAGAATAGTACCACTCAGTGACATCTTTCAGATTGATATTATTAATATGAATGCATCCACTGCCGACAGAAGGCCGTGTCATGCCTCTAAATTCAAACAATGGGTAATTGGCAGGTTGACGATTTACACTGACATAGTTCAATCTTACTTGGCATGTCTGGTTAGTAACAACTTTGATAACATTGAATGCATCCTTAAATCCAGCAGGCATATCATCTTCAGAGAAAGATGTAAGAGTCTTGTACTTTTCATTGTGTTCTTCCTCACTGTACTTCTCACATGTCAATATATTTGACATATTCTCCATTAAAGTGTCCCCTGCAGGGATAAAACAAAGGAGATATAAGAATATACATACATGAGATGAGATCCTTTACTGACACACGTACACATAACAAAAGTAAAACTCTTTATACCTTCCCACGTTATACGGCCAACTTTAGACAAGAACTTCCGGCTACAAAATTAATGGTGATACGTTTTATACCGCCATCCACCAAGGGTCAACATTGAAGAAATCAGTCACTTCAGCTGCATAGAACAAGATGGTGATGTGGAAAAAAAACTTAATAAACACAAGACAGCTTGGATCCAGAAAACCCACAACAAACACATAGGACAAAATTCATTGATACATGAAGACCCATTTGGAGACTGTGTCGATGAGATTACGCCATAAAGTCTCTGACATTGAAGAAAAAGCAATCTTGTCTACTTGCTACTCCTTGCCAAAACAAAACTGAAAAAGCAGAATCAACTAGAGACTCCACATTGTTTTCACTCTCTAAAATTTTTTAACGTATTTTTAGGATTCTCAAATTCTATTGGGATCTTTTCCCATACATTTAATATGTGCCTATTCCAAAGGAAATTTTACAGCTACAGGTGACATTTATACTGTGTATTAGGGTAGGATCATATTAACGCCCAACACCAACAGCCAGACCTGACCCGCAGTTTTCTGTCGGTAATGGCTAACTATATTAACACCGGAGTTTGGCGGTCAGACACCGCCGTCTAGCAAATATGTTAATAGAAGAAAATTGTTGTTGTTGTTGCTTTTGAGATGCAGACAAATGAGATGCAGACAAAAAAGGAAAGACAAGGCAAGAAGATTTTCAGTGTATCCTTTCCAAAGAAAGCGTTATACACTAGGTGAATTTCATCATTTGTTTCCGCAGTTGCACGGATGATAGTGAAAATTCCAACAATGCTATTGAATGAAAGATAACAGTTACAATGAGCTGTTAGAGATATGCTGAGCTGATTTGACAAAACAAATATCAAATTTATTATTTTTATTATTATCATTATTATTATTATTATAATTATGTTATGATCATTATTATCATCATCATCGGCATATCCTCCTCCTCATTATCATAATCAGCAGCAGTAGCAGCATCCTTATCATCATCATCATCATCATCATCATCATCATAATAATATCACAGTCGTAGTATGAAGGCATATAATGCTGTCGTCATCATCGTCACTATCCATCAAATACAACCACCACCACCACCATGACAAACACCACCACCACTACCATTAAAATCATTATAATTTTAATTTTGTTTTGTATTATTATTTGCACAAATGAAAACAAACAAAGTAAAATAATAATCATCAGACTGCATTTCTTGCGTAATACTTTTCCACTGTTTCAGTAAGGTATATAATCTCGGTTGTGATGTAACTTGTCCCATATATCAAAAATAGCCGATCGCTGTTAAACTAAAAGAATGAGTTTTTCGTCATCCATCTTCTTTTCTTCTTTCTTCTTTCTTACTGCAAGTATTCTGTGTAATGCCATTGAGGCCAAAAAGGGATACAACTAATGCGAGATCATCATCATCAAGTGCCGGGTCTGAGACAGACACTCCTGTGTTCAGACAATCTCAGGAAGTTCATGCTATTAGTTTTCTGCTTTTTATTTGTCATCCAGTGATTTAAGCTCTCCAAATATGTCACTCTCTGCCTGCCCCTTCCTCTTGTCCCCTCAATTTTTCCAGTCAGGGCTAGATGTTCAAGATCCTTAGTCGATGTATATGACAAAAAACAAAACAAAACCCAACAACTTCAGTTGCCTTTGTCTGATTGTCTTTAGCAAAGATCTTTCTACTCCTGCTTCGTCCAGCACTGAACTGTTTGTTTTCTTTTCTTTCCACGAGATTCTTAGCATCCTCTTCAGAAACCACATTTCTGTTGCTTCCAGTCTTTGAAATATTCCATCATTCAAAACCACACAACAGATATTACAAATATCTTATACTTTTATCCTCTTATAAAATGGACATGAGAAAATTGGGTAAAACATCTTGATTAAGGATATCGATACCATGAACAATCTGTCGTCACTGTCTGACTGAGTGTCTGTCCGTCTTTCTTTCCCCTCCTCCACTCTCCTCTCATCTCCCCTCTCTATTCACGATACATAAATGATTATACGCATCCATGGCTATATATACAACAGATCGCCACTTACAGTGATATAAGCTCATCAAGGCCACTGAAGGAGCCGCTTTCCACAAACGAGATCCTGTTCAGTGATAGATTTCTGTTCCACGCAGCAAAGGGAAAAAAAAAACAGGAGTAAAAATACAAATAAGATCTTACAATGAAGATGATAAATCATTTTGACAAGACGGAAACAAATTTACAGAAAAAAGACAAATCTAACGCACCGTAGCCTAATGGAAAGACAACAACAGAAACATGACGCACATTGCACCTTCTACAGATAGGTACGATAAAAAAATTAATGACAAAAGTATGCAAGATCAGAGGATGAGAATAATGACAAATGATAGTGATAGGGATAGATGTGGGGTGAAGGTTACCATGACACAGATGTACGGTAAGACATTCATTAATGGAAATCGGTGGTGGGGGCAATGATAACGTCTTATAAAATCGTTCTAATTTTTGAGGACCAGTAAGTTGGATGACATTCCATAATTTGAAGTGTACCAGGGAAAAGGCATTCGAGCTGTAACCGCGAGATTCTGAGCCCAAGGCCGGATCAAGAACTCGGAAAGGAGGGCATTCCAGGGAGGGTTGAAAACAAAAGTTGACGAAATTTTGCAATTTGAGATTGAAAATGTGGCTTCTCCTGGCACGAAAACAGTACAAAATCAACAAAATTGAGTTCCTTTAAAAAAAAAATGTCCACCAACAAGTTCATAACTTTAGCAGGGGAGGGGTTCCGGAACCCCTGGAAACCCTTCCCCGCCTCTCTGGATCCGGCCCTGGAGCTCAAAATTGGGCCACGCCGTGGTGCTGTTTAGTCCTTGGGAAAGACTTGTTACACACATTTTCCTCACTCGACTCGCGTGTTAAAGAGGACCCGAGCAAAGGCAGAGGAAGATCTTGCCAGTACGCCAGAATAAGCGCGCCTGAAAAACGGCTGCATCTCCGTACACTCCGCATGGATCTGAGAAGATATTTGTTTGGAAAAGGCCTGTCGGAGAAGAACTGTACAGCGTTTTGATAAGATTTAGTGGATTTAATGCTGTATAAAAGCTCAGATTTGTAAAAAGTATTTATCACCACCATGAACATCTGTAAAGTGTTTGGCATTCATACGGTTTCCCTGGACCTTCTTGCAGGGACAAATGCATGATCGAGGCATTACGTAATGATGACATAATTTATAGCGCTTATATTAAAGGTCTAACCATGCTCTCGTCGCTTTACAATCAAAGCTTGCTCCCCTGGCCGATAATTAGCAATAGACTAGGCGTACATATCTCTGACTCAGAGATATGTACGCCTAGGCAATAGAGAATTGCACAGAAAAATTAAGCGAGAGTCACTTGAAAACCAGTCAAGGAATAGAAAACCGAAGTGTATTGGCTATCCGAAGGAATACCACCACGAAAAACCACCAAGAAAGCCCTTTTATTTGAAATCTCCTCATGGCACCGTCGGTGATAGATCCAAAGATGTTGACAAGTCATGACGTTAGACCCACGAAAATCATCATCCGATGAAGCAGGCGACCAAATAGAAATCACATCATGGAACGTTTCTGCGATGTGTCAGATCTGTCTCTCTGTCTCTGTCTGTCTGTCTGTCTCTGTCTGTCTGTCTGTCTCTGTCTGTCTGTCTGTCTGTCTGTCTGTCTGTCTGTCTGT
>JAOWAY010177390.1:0-10353 GCA_028565895.1 Goniobranchus geometricus | reverse complement strand
TAACGGAAGGACAAATGAATGTGGAGGGATTTCATCTGGTAAGAAGTGACAGAACTAAAGATTCAAACAAGGAACTTAGTGGTGGGGTGAGTGTGTATGTAAATAGCAGATGGTGTCATAGGAACAATATCTACGTAAAACAGAAACTCTGTACGCCTGACCTGGAGTGCTTCACTGTCGTTCTACGCCCCTACTACTTTCCACATGAATTTCCAAAAATCACCCTCTATGTTGTGTACATCCCGCCGAATGCAAACAGTGAAACAGTGATTGACACATTCGCTGGGGCGGAGTGATATTTATCACTGGGGACTTTAATAATCGTGAACTGACTTCCGTGTTGCCTAATTTCCACCAGTACATAAATGTACCAACAAGAGAATGTAAGACAATTGATTTATGCTATGTAAATGTACAAAATGCCTATAAATGTGTTTCCCTCCCTCCCATTGGCAGGTCAGATAGAATTGATTTTTGTAATTCTTTGCTAATTGGCTGTCCAGATTATACCATTGGTAGATTGCAGAAAATCCAGAATAAGGCAGCCAGCCTAAAGGCGAAAACACATAGAAAACCGGAAATAGATATCCCTAAATAAGTTCCTTACGATAAGTAACTTGCTTCCTTAAGAGTGCACACAATGGACACTGATAGGTTCGATTAGGTCACAGAGCGAAGCACGTGTTGCTCGTCTTGCTTCCCTTTTTTTCTTTTCAAAAATGGCTTCTCCCTCTGACTCCTCGATGAAGATTTTTTGTTACTTGATAGCCCGTTTGCTAGATTTAAAAAAATAAGAATTGGAATCCATGACACTAATAGAGAGAGGCAAATATTCGGGGAATATCACCATTTATTTCTGCACTTGAAAGATCATCATCCTGATAAAGTTTTCCAATACATTACGATGACAAAAGAAACTTTCGAGTATATCTTGAAGAAGATAGAGTGGCGACTTGAAAAAAATTATGATCGTATCACTCTGACTACAGAGATGCATAATATGCCAATTATTGCATATGCAGCGAAGAAATATTATTTTTTTTCAAAATGATAAGAAATAGGTCTAGATCTACAGGTCTTTTAAATGGAATTTTTATTTTTTTAATCAAATAATGAGAAATAAGGAAATCGGCTCCAATCTTCGCATAACAAGACTATGCGGAGTTAAAAAAGGATATTAGTTTTCCTCTACAATCAATGGTCACTTCACTGTGGCCAGTTAGAAATTTTGCTTGTCAAGTCTATGACGTCAGGCAGGAGCTGGGCGAGACGGTTGTGAGATGTGATCATGCCATCATCTAGGTCGTTCTGGGTTGATTCCATCCCTATAGGTATTAACCGAACAATCCTATAAAAGAGGGATGAATGACTCGTACCAATCAAATAAGCAGTAAGGATTTTCTATGGGCGGATGGTTGGCTTTAATAGAGGAATACTTGTACTAGTCCGCACCTATGGGGTTTTCGGCAGTAAGTTGCTGAAATCGGGTTTCTCTAGGTTTTCGCCTTGAAAATGGTGGCGAAAGAGATTTAAAGCCACTTGGGTGCACTTCTGTGAGTTACTTTGCATGCAAATTGAGGAGGTTTACATAAATGATACAATACGTTAATTTGAAGACAGTAGAATTTGTAGACATTGGCAAGATAGAATAATAATAATAATAATAATAAATAGTAATAAATAGATAAGGCTTATATAGCATCACCACATGTGCAGCAGGCACTTGGCCTATTGAGGATGATTTCTTTTGTGCTAAAAGTATGTTGTAAATATAGTAATCAATGACAGATTTATCTTTAATTGAGAGAAAAGCTAAGAACTGGTAATAAGAAAAGTAAAGAGCATATGTTATAGTAACGAGGCCTGGTAAGTCTCAGACTGTAACATAAAGAGGATTCTTGATTATGATGCAACTTTTTGGTAGAGAAAATAGTTGATTGTAAATAAAGATAAGAAAATCAATATATATGTGTTGTGAAAAGCAGTCCTAAATCAATTGAAGGTAAACTAGAGACTCATCTCATCCTTGTCAATGAAAACTTACAAAATGATTACATCTAAATTTTTATGTGAGCCCTTTAGTGTGAAAGTCCCTATACTGAAGAAATCTTCATATACCCGTATCTTTGTGTGTGATTGTAAAATTTAAGAGAACATATCCAACATCAACATGAGCTACATATTGGTATTTGTGGAACTATATTTTTTAAAAAACTGAATCAAATTCTAATATTCATTTAGTTTGTGCCTTCCTTTAGCAAAGTAATTAAGAATAAACATTTGTATCTTTGATCAGTCTGTGAATTTATCTATTTTTTCAACACAGCATTTCATAAGTATTTATGTTAGCAGTAAACACAACTCAATACTGTTAGACATAAATAAGTATGCAGTCATATAAACTAAAATATCTTACAAAGATCAATTGTATTGCAAAACCAATGTGTTTATAATTCAGTTACCAATGACATCCTACCAATATGATTTTCAATCTTTTAACATTGGCAGCCTGTTTCTCAAAAACGGTTAGCTAAATTATTCAAATCATACAAACGCACAGCCTTATCTAATGAAGCGAAGAGCTTGGTACACTGGCAACTTTGATGCTTTGTTCATCTATTGATCAGAAATTAAAAAGAAAAAACTATTGAACAACATGACACTACCCCTGATCAATGTTTGTTGTGAAGGAAGATGAAATTCCAGGAATCTCTCCCTGGTGGGCATTGTTACTCAAGGAGCAATTATGGAATCAGAGTTAATTATAAAGAAGGAAAAGTCAGATTACTCAAAGTACTTATGACTAAGTAAACACACTTGTAGCTGTGACAATTGACCTGTTTCCATGAAATTAAGCAATACATGGTGATGCACAGTGAACTCCAGGAGAGTGCAATAAAAAAGGAATGTTTGTCACTCTTCTCTGTCACCTGCTTCATTGTTTCATGACCCTCTGTAATGGTCAACAAAGTGATTGACTGGTTCAGCCCACATATGCCAGTTGCATGTCCATTCTTAATGCTCATGTGTAGCTTCACAATTTTATTTGTGTCTGCAACTGCAAGGATTGTAAAATGTGCAAATTTGATGACAAATTTTGTTATCCAATTAAATTGAAGACATTCCTGGATTACTTTTTCTAAGTCCATTTAACAGGCTGGATTTGTTGTGCTGAATGTCCTACACTTTTTTGCACTTTTCCAGGGAGTAAGCCTGCTCAGGGATAAAGTATTATAAAGCACATTGAGACTGTTTTTAGAACACTGGAGAGGGCTCTATGCAAACTTTATCTTTATCTTATTCATCTATTGGAACAAGGATGAGAGAGGTACCCGGTAAAGAAGATATGATAATGAGTATGTGAATTAGAAGCCTCCTTGTTGACATTGCATCAACACCCTTGTAAAGGGAGAAACCAATGACTTACATGTATCACAGTATCAGTTTATTCCATTGAAATGTTGCTAACATAATGTTCATGCATCATTATTTTCAAACAAGCTGTTAGTACATGCGGTGAGATTCTCAGAAACCAAAAATTTCATAGTCATTCCTAGTGATTTCACTACTTTCCGAGTTCCATATCACATGAAAGATTTTGGACCCATTGCCTTACCCATTTGTTGATGTGCTTACATAATAAATATTGTGTCTGAATTGACTCAATTTAGTAATGCAACATAAAGCTAAAAGCTGAGTGTCTCATAAAACATTATCTCTGTTTCTTATCTGTGTTGCTCAACAGCATTCATCGAAACACATTTAACTTGATCATATGAGAAATCTTTTAGAATAGGAATTATCCTCAAATTGAGATCCATATTCTCACATTCATACTGTTAACTTTCTGAAATTAATCAAGGCTACATTTTTTGTTGGTTTTTTTTTTTTTAGCAGTAATCACCTCATGATATGAAAGGCTCTATTCTCCACGTTTCAAGTGTTCATTGAGACCATACGAAGCTCCAATTCTTTTTTTTTCTTTCATTATAAATTGTAAATATAACATGTAATTACTTGTTTTGTTGGTTTATTTTTTCCCTCTCCCTCTACTGCTCCACTTATAATAATATAGACTTGTGGAGTAGAAAAGGTTTCATTCAATAAAGAATATGCTGGTCATATCATAATTCCTGCATTTGTCTCTATTCATTTCATATTTATGTATTACTACATATAAAGTAATCTTGTTAATAAATGCTCCTCGTATTCATAATGCACTTATGTATATGAATTGGGTTCAAAAGCTAATTCAGTCATATGACATTATACTCCGCTTTGTTCATTCACGCATAATGGTTGATTGACATTGCATTAAGTTTAAAAAAAATTAAACTAATGTTAAATCTGGTAATCTTTTATCTTCTATCTTGACAGAAGTAGAAAGTGAAGGTAAAAAGAATTCTTTTTGAAGACTGCAGCGGAGTCAGCTCGAAATCAATTCACCAGCCCAATCAAGGAGTTTATCTTAACGCTTAGAACCTGACATCCCCCTACTAAAGTGGGACAGCTCTTGCTTACCTGTCCTTTGAGATACTGCATTGGAATGATGGTTGAAGCCCCTCTCAGCTAGTGCAATTCTATTTCAAAACAATGATCTGAGCTGCAAACCTGCCAAGTCCAAAATGCTGGACACCCTAACTGGACATGGTGGACATTGCAAAATGATCGCAATAAAACATATCCAAACAATGCCATGTATATTAATATATTGATTAGAAATTGGGATAAAACAAGCAGAATTCAAGTATGTGCATCTAGCAAAGTCATTTCGACTTGCTCTTTCGATGCAAGGCCATAACTCAGTGAATTCTGGCCTGAAAGAAACCAAACGCCATTTCTTATTGGTTTCTCCAGCAGTTGTGAAATCCGAATCTTATGTTCATTTGGAAGAAATCGTTTTTTTTTCTTCCAAAGTCAAACTTAAAGAATGAACATGTGGTCAGTTGAAAAGAATATAGCGACAAAATTTCATGATCTTCATGCGTTGATCTTCATGCGTCGAGGTACAGAGATGAAAGTGAGAGAAAATTCCACGCAATTGTTTAGATTGAAGGCAGTGAAATAACCTTTAAAATATTCATCAGTGAAAGAAGTCGCACGGCCTAATGATTTGCAGTGTTGCATGCCACAAGAGCGCCAGTCGCAAAATAATTTTGAACTTTCGTCAAAAACCTAGATTTTTCTGGGCAAGCAATGCAAAACAAATATTGATCAGATTGAATTACTGAAAATATCGAAATGGCTAGAAATTTTGGTGAATTTTGGTTGGCGGCGGGACACGATATGAGAATGCTGGACAGTCCTGCAAAATGATGGACAGTTGGCACCTATGAATGATCATTGAAAAAATTCAGAATTATTTAGTCCAGTACTGAAGGTGAAAGCAATCGAGAATTTTTGTTTCAACGTGCCTTGGATAAATAGTGGTTACTCAGTCATACTTCTCCCAGAAGGTAAGGTGGGGGTGGGAGTAGGAAAGGGGAGGGAGAGGGGTGGTCGGCTCAGGAGGTCAGAGTCAGAGTTCAAAGGATTAAGCAAGGTTCATCTCAATCATATCCCAAGGGAAACAAACAACAATTTCATTCAAAGTGAGGGATAGTAAAAGTAAAAGTCTTGCTGCCAGGTTAAACTTAATTCCTGCCTTTCCCTCCTTCATCTCTTCTTCAATTGCAACAGGAACGGCATATTGTGATCCCACTAAAGTTGGGATAGACTGAAAAGAAAGAACAAGAAGAAACAGAAAAAGTCCTGTGACCTAGACCAAGATCCTGATCTTCACTTCACACAAAGGAAAAGGAGAGTGGACAAGAGATGGATGATGAGGGAGAATCCCTGTGAGAAATGGACCTACGGGCACCCACTGACCATCTGAGTGCTCTTGTCTGGAAAGAGGCCACAAAAAGTGTATTTTTAGCCAAGAGAGAGCAATTTGTGTTTATTTAATCCAGACTTTGATTAGTATAAACATGTACGGTAAAAAATGGGACAAGATGAATGGTTTACCTTAAACAACTTCCAACTAAAAAAAGGTTATCGTAAATGGATATCACTGTATAACACTTTGCCTTTCATTTATTCTTTCCTGTGACAACTTGTCAAAATGGACCAGAAAAAAATGTGCTTTATTGAATTATTTGGGCTCAAAAAGTATGCAATAAGAATGCACCATCCAAAAATGATACATAACTCAGGAAAAAACATGTACAGTATAATGAACAAATAACAAGCCATTCAAATTCAAGTGTGTCTTGAGACACTTTTGCGAGGTCAACACCAGAAGTTTATTACAAATTCAGCAAAATTTGAAAAAAAATACATATATTATATCACGCGAGCAAAACTGCAAAAGACATGACAGTAAAACATTTAAGATATAATCTTTGTAAAACAGTCACTCACTACATGTATAGCCTCTTTTCACTTCAATTACCTTTCATGCTCATGAAACAAAAACCTTCTTAGTGATCTTTTTGAGATCCTTAAGTTTACTTTAAAACATAAGCAGCAAGACATGTCTCATGATCATTGTACATTTAAAAGCATGGCTTAATTATTTTACAATATGACTATATGACTTTTTCTTCACCACACCAAATCTAAATTATACTGCATTAAAGTATTAAAAATTAGAACTATGTCGTAAAGGGAAGTTGAATGATGGCCACTACACTGAATAGGAATTCATGCCCATCTCTGGTAGATTTAATGTTAAGTCTTAGCATATTTTCAGCCTACAAGGGTTGTTAAATGATTTTTTTTAAAAGCAGTCCTCTCAAGCTGAATCGGCTCTTCTTAGGGCCAGAGCTTATTCTGGTTTCTATGGCATGAAGCTGACAGAGACAGAGATTGTATCCATCAATCTCTGAATAGTATGCTAGTCTCTCTCTCTCTGCTGTTAAATGATAAGGGTCTGCAAAACTTCTGCTC
This sequence comes from Goniobranchus geometricus, assembly GCA_028565895.1. Classification (NCBI taxonomy): domain Eukaryota; kingdom Metazoa; phylum Mollusca; class Gastropoda; order Nudibranchia; family Chromodorididae; genus Goniobranchus; species Goniobranchus geometricus. The sequence goes on along the minus strand of JAOWAY010177390.1, from coordinate 3,423 downwards.
TTGATTGGTCAAATGTAGATGGAGGTTCAATGTATGAGCTTTCAATTATGATACATGACCAACTGTAATCTTGTCTCTTTTCCAGTTTTAAAGCATTGCCTTAAACGAAAGGCTTAGAAAGTATCTAAAAAAAAAAATTGAAGGGAGATCTCTGGTCTGTGGCCTCTACCTTGCCATGGATGACAGGCTTTGATTGATTGACTAATTAAACAAAAGGAGCAAATAGGACACTAAAGCTGAAGTTGAATCTAAATCAAATATTCAGACTCAATTTCACAGCTTGCAATTGAGCCCTACAAAAACCAGCTTTCCTACCCAACAATACTCATATATTCAAAACGGCCAAATTTGAGCAAAACAATCTAACCATCTAGAAATACACATCCGAAAAAAAAAAGTTAGAAATGGACAAAGCCACAATGCTGTATTTTTCTGTCTGAGATGTTTTGCACATCTGTTGTTAGAATACGCTAAGCTTTACCAATACCTTTTATGACAATACTTGTAGCACCACGTAAAAAGAGAGCTCATGAGAACCATAAATATCAACATTTGAACAGCTAGTCTAGACCTTTTGTCCCATTTTCATTACACAGCCTTGCTGGTACAGGCACTCAGGTTGTATCAGGATGGAGTGCAGAAAAAATAAAATAAAATGCTATTCTGGCCCCTCGGAAAAATTCCAAAGTAAAAGTGGGATCATTTGAGCAAAATCAACTGAAGCAATAGAAAGAAACATTTTTTATAACATAAATACATTTACTTAAAAGTCTGAAGTGAGGAAAATTCAAATAAATTGGCTGAAATTTGAAATGAAAACTTATGGAAATAAAAGTGATAGATCGCATTTTGAAGTGAACGAAGTTTCATGTTCAAGAGGAAGTATGAAGAAATGAATATTAAATTTTCATAATATTAGAATTACCATGATTTTTGTCCAGAAAATAGCAAAAATTGAAAAGCATTTCAGCGTACATTGAATCAGTTTTAAACACTTCAGCTTGAATTATCAATTTTTAAAAAATGCAAGAAGCTTCCCAATAGTATTAATGCACCTACCAGGAATATGTTATAAAAGTGAACTTTAAACAGTGACTTGGGCAAATAATTGCAAAATACACATTATCCCAATCAGCCATACCTTTTGTAATGTCACAATGTCAGGACCAGCAGAATTCAAACTTCAAAGGTAATGTGCAGTTTGGCAGACTGATCAGCAGGTTATTTATATTACATAATGAAGTGCCTTATAGTTAGTGAGCGACAGATGCAATAAGACTGTGGGGTCTTTAGAAGAGATTACTCAGCCTGGTGCTCATGGACAAAGTGAAGTGAAAGGCTAGTTTAAGAAAGAAGAGAAGGGACTATAAGTTTTACACTGGTAATGCATTATCACTGATAATTCCTATTAAAGGCAATGTAAAGGTTGTAGAATATCATATCATTGAACTGTTGTATGTTGCAAAGGAACTCCTTTAGAATTCGCCTTGTTAAGGCTGGTAATTCTTTGTGACCTCAGAAGATTGGACATCCGCAAGAGTTAAGAATGCTTCCTGTACTTCCCTGGTGTTGAAAATTTTATTCAAAAACAAAAAAAATTAATGCAATTTATGAACAGATACAGATGCATCTGAAGAATTCATTATAGAACACATGTATTAGACCCTGCTTTCAGTGTCATGGAAGAAGAATAATTCCTATGACCATTCCACGAAGCTGCTCTTCTAGGCACATATAAGGTGAATTATAAATATACATAAATCATTTCTCTAAGCTGTCACATGGACACATTCTAAAAACTTGGACAAAATGTTTCCTTTCAAGGTGTTCAGCCAATCTTATTATGACACCAATCATAGCTATTTTGACACAGAGATACAACTGGCCGTATAAAACATGCACTAGCTTTTACTACTCTTCAAAGAGTAACTTTCAATAACAATCTATGCCAAACTACCATTTATCTACCATTGTCCTCTCCTTTGTGGAGGTCACTTCTGGTAAACAGAGTGTCAATAATAACAGACCAAATTGGGTGCCTATATTGTTGCAAAGCCTGCATCTAGAAACTAGGGGCATTGAAGTAAAGCTCTAGAGTCATCATAGCAAAGCTTACATCTAGATTCTAGAGCCATTGCACCGTGATATGTTGAATGCCTCGGAAAAGAATATTCTAGATCTAATATAGATTCGATGTAGATCAATCAAAAGATGTATCAAAGAGACAGTTTTCCTACAAAATCTAAGTCTAGATACTGGTCTACCTCTACCACAACATTGCTATGGATCTGTATTTACACCTTGAAATAATAATGCATCCCTAGCATTATCATTAGATCTAGATCCAGATTAGATTCTAAATCTAACCTTATTTCCTCTAAATTTAAAGCCTGCGGATCCACTACTCAAGACTGTAGAGAGAGCTAGAGAATCAAATTCAGACGATGAATGTGAAGCCAAATCTAGGTCCAAAGTCTACTCCCAACCCACCCACCAAAAAGTTTAATAATCTTGAATTAATGCTGTCAATCCTTGCCGTGTTCCTTGGTTTAAGAGGAAAAGATCAGGAATTGATATAGATCTATGGAAAAGGACCTTCATTCCCTGGCCAGTTTTGTTGACCAAATTTAGCTATATACAAAAAGCAAACCAACATTCTTTTCTCTAAAATTACTAGTTATATGTAAAATCATAGTCTTAAGAAATTATGACCTTGGCTCAATATTGGCCAAGGCTGAAGGCTACCTTAAGCATCTTGAAAACTGGCATGCAGCATTCAGACTGATACCCCTGAAGACAATATCAAAGGCTACCCATTGTCATTTCTTTCATCAAAACCACAGAAACTTAATGATTTTCAAATACGATGAACATTTTTTGTTTGGATTTTTTCCCACGTACCTCTAATTCAATTTCATGGGATTATCAAACAAACAACGCTCTCCCCTCCGCCTAAAAAGTCAGCTTCTTTAATTAAAATTCACATACATAGCACAGCTAGTGCCTTTAAATTAATGCACACTCATTAATGTGTAGAGCAACAATCAATTTCTATTAAGAAATTTAGCAAATTTCAAACAACACTTTGTCCAACATAAATGAAGTCCTTCAGAAACCACCAGAATAGCAATCGTCAAAACATCCACTCATTCTCTCAGGAAACAATAAGTATGAGAAGAAAAAAAAAAGCAACAAAAATAAAAACCAGTGGGTATGTATATAAAGTATTCATAGTGAGCTTTCAATCAAATAAGTTATGTGATTGGAAATAATATTAAATAATGATATCAAAATTATATACACACAAAAAAAGATAAACACCAGTCAGCCGTTCCATGAGACTGTATCTCTCTCTCTCTCTCTCTCTCTCTCTCTCTCTCTCTCTCTCTCTCTCTCTCTCACACACACACACACACACACACA
>JAOWAY010177279.1:0-10354 GCA_028565895.1 Goniobranchus geometricus | reverse complement strand
CTACGAAACTCCTTCCCGAGTACACATCACCGACTCACATTAAGGGCAGACGTGTTTTATCTTCTTTAACATGTACCCCTTTACTATTAACCCTACTTGGACACAATAGAAAATGGGGGTGTTTTGGGGGGGCCTAGCACCCCCAATCGGGAGCCCCCCAGCTACATGTCCGTGGGAGTCAGTTTTTTCTATTGGGTTGCGGGATCGCAGCATGCAAATTTCTTAGACTACGTACTTCTCGTCGTGACAAATCACATGACGGAATGTAATTTGCGTCCTCTTTTTAAGTTCCGAGCAATTCGCTCAATTCAATCCGTGGCATGATGGTTAAAACACTTGCTTGAATGGCGAGTGCAGTGGGTTCGAACCAGCCGTGCAGCAATTTTTCTAATTATTTATCTTCTTTCTCATTTCAGATTTTTCAGGACCGATTGACAGAGACAACTAAGAACAGACAAGTGATGAAGACAATTACGACGTGACAGACAAAAAAGAATTAAAAAATAATGCTCTTACTTCTTACTTCTTTATTACCCCCACAAAAACCAAGCCCCAACTTTTTATACCCCCCATCATAAAAACCCTCTTTATTATGTCGCTGGAGTGGCGGGACAATATGGAATTCATTAGCTGTTAAGGTCCCTTTCTCGTGTAAGTGACGTCTTGATAATCTGAAATCAGCGAGAAATTTGAAAATTTGTAGAAATTGTTAGTCAGGTGGTTTGAACCCGTACCGACGACCGTGGCAGCATTCACCCCAGCAGATTTAACCACTTAGCCGACTGACTTCAAAGTGTGAAAAGTTTTAGCCTATCTAACTTTAGTCTTCCTGTATTTGCATAATTTATGCAGGGTGGTGACGACATGATACAAGTTCTTTAATATAAGTATCAATCCGAGAGAAATCGGCAAGGTGTGAAGTGATTCTGTGCAACGATTAAGTGCGGGGTATAATTGGTGGCCACAATGGTGTTCATTGTCTGTCCATTGTCTTATCTCCACTGTGCATTATCTGGATATTGTTGGTGAAAATGCCAAACCGTGTAAGTCTGAAGATATTCCATTGGCGGGTAGGTCAAACAGCGTGAGTTGGCCCGAGTAAATAAAAACAAAATAATGCATTAAAATGAGTAATAGTCTGATCAAATAGGTTTTGGACCATTTGAGAATCTCATCTGGACATACTTTAAAAAAAAAATCTCCTGTTAAATGTTGCCTGGAAGGCATACACAGTTTGGCATTTTCACCGACGATATTCTACTTTTAATAGAAAGTTGTATATGAAATTATAGAATTTCCATCAAGTGGCAGCCATTGCCCTCAAGCAGCGAGGAAGGAATATCTGCTCCCAAACGCCACAGAGCAGGAACTGAATGTCCACCAAGTTGCCCTATGAATCTCTGGCGATTTCGACACTTGATTGACACAGATGACAAGCTGATAGGATTTTGCCAAGGCCATAGTTTGCCCCACGCTATGTGGTGTGTCCTACTTGTGAGTGTCGCATCGACAACTACACCAAACAACTTTCTGATCAGTCGGTACACTAATTTTTCGTCTGCATCAAGCTTGAGTGTCGTCAAGCCTCAAGGCCCCACAAGGTCAGACTGAAGAAAGACACCTGTTTTGAGGGATCAAAGTAAGGGTTAGTTTATTATTTCCCTCTGCCAGATGCCAGTTCGAAAGTTTTTCCCTTTAGTCCTGTGAGCCACTGTCTGAAATGTCACCTAGTCTAGTCTTGGCTATCTAAAATCTGGAAATGTGAATCCCAGTGTATTCAAATGATTTGGTGGGGACAGATTTTTTTATTTCTTGATAGTCTAATCTGAATGTTTGAGGAAGAATCGCTTCAGGAATCCAAACTTTTCTTCACATCAAAGACAGTCAACTCTGCTTATCATAGTTGGATATTTTCTGGTTGTCAGGCAATTTGTAGACTTAAAATCACCGCTGTTGTAGACAGGCACTTCTGTGATGTGTTTGCGTCCAATCTTGAGACTCAAGACAAATCTTTCCACATCTTTCAAGAAGTGAGACAGTCCCTTGCCTGTGATGCATCATTCAAGTGTGCTGGGTGATTACGCAAACTTGGAAATGAATAAATCTCTTTACATCTGATCACTAAGACATATTGACTTTAGAGAGGGGACAATTGCTTTCAGTGTGTCAGTCATCAATGGCCTACGTACCGTCTGATAACTTAAAGTTTGCATAGGCTATCACATTGTTGGGTTGAAAACACTTGGAATTTTTAATTTGTGACCGTCAACATACCTCACAATAAGCTCTTTAGGTTTTCACCAATAGGCCCTTTGTCATAATCAGTAAGTCTCTACTCCAACTCTGAATCAAGAGAGTAACTCCCTAATCTGAAAAATTTGATAATCGAAACAAATTCCTGGGAATGGAGGGGTTCTGTTTGCTGTACTAGTCTTGCTGTATATCATTTATCTTTGAACACCCATTGATATTGGCTTGGATTTTTATTTGATTGATTGTTATTTAGGCCCAGTACATTCCATCTACGGATGATCTCAGGGCTTTTAATATTAGTACATGATGATTGGTTCAGAAATCCTCATAATCGGAAACTTTGTTCTCAGAACTTTCTGTTGGTCACATGACAAAGAGACAAGAAAGCCCATCACCCCATCGGCGTCTTCAAGAAACAAGGAATCGTAGTGGCACACCTGAAAATTCACCTGGATTTTTTGGTAGCAATGGTGTCAATCTTCAAATAAATCCTAAAAGTTACCCCTACACAAGTTATCCAGTACGTACATTTGAACATAGTTAAATAAAATATTTGAATTATATTTTATGTATTTTGTCTACAAGGTCCTTTATTTACTTTAGAGTACACTACCGGGTAATTTTATTGCCTGTAAAATGATCTCTCTGCTTTAAATTTGTTACTAAAGTTTTTAAGATCCTTAAAAATTTTTTTTTTTCAAAGATAAATTTTGATTAAAATTTGTAGCTTAAGTATGACTTTTCTATTTGTTCATCTTCACAGTCTGGCAATACATTTGATCCCTATTCTTATAAAGCGTTTAAGACGCCTGGAGGCCCAACACATTCTGATGCCCATGGTAAAGGCTCAGCCAAGTCAGGAAACAGTCCCAATGGCACATATGCTTTGCCAAATTCAAACTCAGCTCTCTTTTACCAGTCTTCCCTGACATCCAATCCCCAAGGCTCTCAGTCCACTAGTAGTGGAGGCCAGGGCTCTGCTGCCTTTCAAAAAGCAATGTCCTCGGTTTCCACATCAGACAGCAGGGAGAAATTTGTGATTGGTGATCTTAGTGAAGCTGCTACAGGGGGAAACAGTATTACAGTTTTCAAGCCTTCCGACAACAAGGGATTGGCTGATATCCCAATTCCTTCATTTGGATTCCGGGACCTACCCCCACCGTCTTTGCCGCCGTTGTCATCAAATCTTGATTTAGATCCTATCAAGGTATGCTCAGTTTGCACCTTTTGTTTTCCCTTATATATAAAGAGATTTATACCCTGTAAGCTAGCAAGTATCCATAGATTGAGTATGTTTGCCATGGAATTAGAGAAGGTATATAGGAGAGGAGTTATAGAAGGAGGAGAGGAATAGCATTGATCTTCTGTGGGCCTGCTCATGTGCAGGAATGCAGACTCTGAATCCATTTTTTATGTTCATACAACAAAATTACTCTCACATTAACAAAGCTTTTAATTTGAGTCCTTATTCATTTCATTTTAGTTCTTTTGATACAGAATTGTAAATATTCATTATGCTGTTGATTTTCAAAGGTAAGAAAAAAGTAAAGATCATGCAGAATCAGAAACATGCCACTGCTTTCAATTTTCAACCTCTTTTTTCTTTCTAAATTTCTCTTTATTCCAAAGCTGATTGAAACTGCTTCTCAAGAGAAAAACTATTATGGCACAGGATCTCATATTACCTCGGCTGGTAATGGCAACGAGACACAAAATAATAAGCTGCCCAACGAGGGTGATTCTAAAAACTTAAGCCAAGAGACTAACAACTACCATCACCCAGGCTCTTTCAACCCATCACAAACAGCAGCTTATCACTCTCACCATCCTCGCAGTATGTCTGTACCAACCACTCAAAGCCCCAAAAAATCAACAGAGTTCAGAAGCAATGAACCAGAGCCACACGAGTCATGTCCAGTTCATAGTTACTCATCATCCAGTGCCTACAGATCTCATTCTCAAAATGCACATTTGTTTAAACGACCAGCATCACCCAAGAAAATCAAGTAAGAAGTACAATTATGTGAAGAAAGGCTAAGCTATATTGTAAATATGTTTTTCTTGTTGACTTGAGTTCACAACCATCCAACAATAATTTGAAACTCTTACCAAAGGAGTGCTCTCCTCTAAAGCATTAGGATTCTATCTTAGTACCACCATACCAATTTGGCAGAACACAGAGAAGTCATCATAGGTGACTGTAACTCTCTAAGCATATGTTAATTTTTATTTTTTTTCAGGAGAGCCAGAAAATGTAACTATTCAAACTCAACAAGCGTGAAACTATTATTTGCAAATAATCATTTAAAAGGTGTGTTTAGATATAACCACATTGTTTTTTGCAGAATCATCTCATGGTTTTGACAGACCATGCCAATGATGTGTTTCTGTAGTTAAAACAACAAAAAACCGTCCTAGACAATTTGAAGTTAGATGGTTATAGAATTACACCAATGATGTATTAAAGTAAGAAGTCATTTGTATGGAGTAGAGGTTGAGGGATGTTTTGAACTTTTTAAATTAAATTAGATTAGAATTGTGAGCTTAAGACTTATTCTCATTAATTTTTCAGAAGTGCCAACACAAATACACATTTCCGGCGTATAAGTCCTGCAATGAGAGGTAACAGGAATGTGGACCCTGGTATGAGGAATAGCTCATCTGATGGGGAAGACAGGTAAAGAGTTTGTACATCAATATTTGGTTATCTCTAAAAGCATTTTATACAGCCAGTCCTTGACATGCTTTATGGAGATCAAAAAACTTGATTTCTATTATTTTAAAGGCTTAAATTTCTTATGAGAATTTGGACTGTATTTGAGGATGGCATATTGTTATAATTTGTAATGGAAGTTATTCTTGTAATACTTTTCATAAAAATTAATCATTTAACGACCTATGTTGTTTGTATTCTTATCATAATATGGTAATGGATAATGGATGATAATATCATCAGAAATCACTCTTTGTGTGTAAGTGAATTATAGTGTAGATTTTCGTCACTTTTTCTTCTTATAAAATCTAGGAAGAAATTTTGGGAAAGTTCTAAGTTTTGTTTTAATGGACATTCTTGATACAGATGTCCTGAAATGGCATAAAAGACAAATGTATTTGAATGCAGTAAAAGCTTCTTATATCACCCCCTGTCAAAGTGCCGATCTCGGCAACCCAGAGAAGACTGGAATGGCTGTGATGCAAAAGTAATCGGGATGCCCTTTACATCACTATCTGCCAACTGGGGAGGATGGAATGATTCTTAAATCTTTACTGTCAAATATGTCCTGTTACACCAAACTTGCCCTTTTGAATATTACAAAGACTTAAATCAGTGCGGGCTCATGTGTCTTCTGTTTTGTACATGAAAGCACAGGGTACTGCATGAAGGTTTTGGTTCAATCTAGGTCTAGATCTAGATATATTAAGATGCTAGGTCTACTAGCCTATTCTATAACTATTGGTCAATGATTAACATCTTGCAAAGTGTTTGGGAAATGTGGGTCATTAGCATACTTAGAGGGATGCAAATGACGAAAACAGGCTACATTCCTTGATGTGCGGTTATGGCAGGTGTATTTGTACCGGGGAATGCAAGAAAGAAAGAGGAAAGACATTTAAAGCTTCCAACATTTTCCACACCTGGTGCTTTCCAATCAGGCAATGGTATAGTACGGATGTTGGCAAATAGATGTATCAGCTTTGTATTACATAGTATGCTGTCGGCTTTCACAACACAGCTTAATCGTACAAGACACATAGCCCTAAATTCTTCATTATGACATCGAATTAATGGGGTTTGGCGTAAAGTCTCCTACAATGAATGGAGAGCGTTCTGACTGTCTGCAACTCCTTGCATGATAACGAAAATGCTTAACAAAGCAAATAAAATCAAAGACAAAACCAAGACAAAAAAATAGAAAAAGATAGGACCTGTACACACTGTATTTGTAAGAAATTTAGCACATTGTTGATGGGATTCATAGATATGATTCAGGGGTGGGACATCTTTATTCTGTTGTGTGTTGGTACAATTTTGATTTATCCAACAATCTCATCAAACCGTCAAGATTGCTGATGTCCCAAAGTTGGTGATAGAATGATGCTCTTGTCATAATGCATATACGTACCCTTACTACTAGGCCTTATCCCTTGAGATTTGAAGTTCCAGGATCTGGTTGCAGACTCTTATGCCAGGGAGACACAATGTCATTATCATCATCATCATTAGTGTACTGTACTCTTCATCAAGGTGAGCTACACAGCTGAGAAGCTAGAAAATTTTCCTTTCAGGGGCAAAGACTAATCATTTGACAACTACCAAATATCTGATAGTATTGTAAAAAAAAATTCCAACAGTCAGTTGAAAATAGAAAAAATAATGATTTATTGCTGTTATAAAACTATGAGATTCAAATGATTATTCTAGGAGGACTTATGAGATATAATCTTTTTACCTTTATTTCTCAGAGATCAGAGCCCTAGTGTTGGTGGTGGCAGCAAATTAAGAACAAATTTTAAGGCTAGACCAGCATCAGTATCGCCAACTGTGTCAGGCCCCCAGCACCGTACTTCACCTTTTACAGGTCCCAACATGGATCGGGTTCGAGTGAAGCAACATGGAAGCAATCTTTACCGTGTTCCCACTCCTGATGAGATTGGAGATCCAGAGATAGACTACACCAATCCGGACTTTAACGCTGCTTATGATTCTTATGTAGAGTTGATTGTCTCAAACCTAGATTACAACATTCAGCCACGAGAGTGGAGAAAGATTCTGTATGCTACGTTTCAACCTCATGTCAAGGTCAGTGGAGTCGAGAGATACACATTTATTGTACTCATAAGGTGATTTAGTTATTTTGGTAATGGAAAGTGCCTTACCATGAATTTTGTGTAAAGACTATTGCTTGCAAGAAAATAAATCATTTAAAGCGGTTACATGAGTGATTTTTGTTCTAAGTGTGACATTTTTTCCCTTTACTTTATCCAGATTCTCAGTATCCAGATTAGAGTACAGTCAGATAATACCTCTTTGGCCACAGTCCGCTTACCAACAGAGCAAGACGCAAGATTTGCTATTACACAATTTCATCGCCGCAAGATTGGTTATAAACGCATTAATGTCCAGTTTAAGAGTGATGCTTCTCAGTCTCCTGCCGACAGTTTGAGGTAAGTATTCAAAAGACCTTCATTTTTCTCGGTGTATTGACTTTTTTCTCTATGTTTAGGTCATTCCTTTTTAGTGTGTATTAAAGATATTCTTTTTTATTTAACTTAAAGACATTCCTTTTTGTGTCTAAAAATCGTATATTTTTCTTTATGCGTAAGATTTTCTTTTTTTCCAAATTACTTGAAAAGCAAAGAATTTAATGGACCTTATTTTTTCTGTATCTTAAAGACTATCTCCATGTTGCATGTATGAGACATTCCTGCTGTTTATGTTTACAAGTTTCCCTTGAAAATCAAATTTGAGGTAAATTTGCTAAGGTCAAAAAAAAAAAAAAAAGAAAAAAAGAAAAGAAAAGATGACAAAATTTGTCTGTCTTTAACAGCTTTATGACAAATTGAAACAAATTCTACAAGGATCTTTATGATCTTTAGTCACTGAGTAAGGAATGCGGTTGTCCTTTTTTTTCTGATTGAAGATAAAAGTGATAGATTTCTCATGAACACCAAATGCATTCTAGTAGCTTTCATTTGTCTCATCTCTACTCCGCCAAAGGGTCACTTTATTTATTTATTTACTTATTTATTTAATTGAAGATATTTTCTCTGTAATAACTACTTTTTACGAAGTGTCAGCCATCTTGTACGCCATACTCAAGAATCCTTCAGTTAAAAGGGAAAATGTATAGCTTAATACACATCTGATCTCTGAGAAGGCGTTTTTGCTGGCTAAGGTAATGGATAATAGCATTTTTGGACTTTGGATGCATCTTTAATCTTGTTAAGCCATTCATCATATTCATGACTTGCTTACTCGTAATTGGCACCTTTTCCCCCGTTTTGTACAGGGCAGACACTATCTCTCTGCTGATGGAGGCCAAAGATCACAAGATGGCTCTTGCTAGACTCATTGATCTCTTTGACAGAAGGTAAAACTCAAAAGTACCAGATAAGGTTTGGAGACTATGTGTTAAATCTGCTAGATCTAAACCAGAATTTTCTGGATTGCAGCTTGATATTTCCTTTTAAAAAAAAAAAAACTCTGTAAATGAAACAAATTTATAATTTGCCAATGAATGAAATGGACAAATGATGAATAAAACTATGAATGAACAAATAAAAAGAAGAAATATTCCTATCAAATTAAAGTACGAGGTACATAAATAAATCAATAAATGAAATACATTGAAAATTATAAGCTTTATTATTAAGGAAATACAAGCCTGTGGATTTTTTTATATTTTTTTCAAGGAAAATTTGTTCGAACAGTCACAATAAAGCACAAGTTGTATGCAAATTAAATGAAACATTTTCCTTGTAAGATTTAACATCTTCTTAAAACTGAATAGAAATTTATTGCAACAAGCTACATTGGCATATAAACTTTAAATTTTTTTCTACTCTTTCCCTCAGATTTCATAAAACTGTGAGCGTCTCCGATGTATATAAAATGCGTGACATTATACAAATCCAAGAAACCAGCGGTGCGGGCAGATGGGTTAAGCTGCAGCCTGGGATACGGAGAACACCAACTCCTACACAGAATGCAGACGGAGAGGTAAGTTAGTCTTTTCAAACCAAATTGGCTCATCTGGGATTATCTGGGTTTCTGTTGCATGAAGCGGACAGTGACAGAGTATATTCATCACTCTCTGAAGGGAATGATAGTCTTTTGAAGATACTTTTCTCAGCCAAACCTGTACCCATTTTCACCTGGGGCGAGTGAAGGAACAGAGGTAAATTTTCTTGCTTAAGGAAAAAAACATGTCTCTGGCGAGGATCGAATCTGATGCTTTTCGGTCAGCAGGTCAACGTTCTACCATTGAGCTACAGCTATTGGGGTCATAAACTATCTTGATGGACTTGAGTACTTTTATATACAAAGGGTGAAAATTATTGGTGGATATCAGTGTGAATAGTTTAGGGTTTGATGGTCATTGTAAATTAGTTAAGCATTTGAGAGCTAATCAGTACTTTATATGTAAAGTGTCTCCCCATTTATTTATTAACTCACTGACTGCTGGGCCTGCGAACAGGCATTTGCATACGACAGCCGGCCATTTTGAAGAGTTTCAAAGAAATTCATTTTTAAAAAAACCATTCAAGAAGGACACTTCAAATTTCGCTGCCAGGCCATTTGGTTGAAAAGGCACTTACCTCGCGTTTTTGACGTTTCTCAGACATTTTAACAGATCAGGTTAGATTGGTAGGCCTACTAGATGCAATGCTATGTGCATGTGCAATCTTAGACACGGAATGAGTGACTGAGAATGACCACTGGGTCACACTACACGGTTAGTCGCTCTAACATGCCTTTGTTCCAAGTAGGCCTGGCGCCTTGGCCAAGCCCAGGTCTGGGCTAGGCTTCGCAATAGGCATGATCAAGAGACTACTACTGGTGTGTCATGTGCCTCTATGCGGCCGCAGAGAAAAGTGGTAATAACAAAAGGGACACTACTCTGGATTTATAGTCGGCCAGGAAAGTAGACGCAATCGCACCGCTACTGTCAGACCCGACGAGTCGCTTAATATAGAGAGAATAGAGCGAAAAAATGGAAACCGACGGGGGCGCAGGCTTTGCAGTTTTCAGTTGGAATGGCGACCTGCACGTGTCGGTTTTGGCAGTCAATGAGTTAAATCATCTCACATTTATTTATTAAATCATCTCACATTTATTTATTAAATCAACTCATTTATTTATATTTCATAATTTTGTATACTGTCTGTATTATTTATTTTAAATGCTTCTTTTCGTCCACCGTAACTTCTTTGCCTTATTGGAAAACCGTTTTCAGCTATATCTGTGCTCTCTCTCTTTTAATTACTCTCTTGTCTTACTTTTTCAAATGGGCACTGAAATGACCAAATGATGAAAAGGGCCTAAAAAAGAAAACCAAAACAACACTCTTCCACCCCAAAGAAAAAAAGAGGAAAAACC
>JAOWAY010177168.1:0-10354 GCA_028565895.1 Goniobranchus geometricus | reverse complement strand
AAATTTTCAAGACGATCAGCGAATTAAACGAAGGCCCAAAGCAGAAAATATTTCCATCCCACAACGATCCGTTCATGCTATAGCTAGCAAACCGTTTTGGAAATTATTTTCACAACAAGATTAAGAATTCACGAACACAACTTGACGAACCAAAAGCTCGTGTAGTCATATCGAACTAGACTGGCATTATTTTATATCAGTCTGAGCCAGCCACTGACGGAGAAATCTATGACGCATTGAGGAAGTGTTCCAGATAGATTTAGATCCCATTCCCCCTTGGCTTATCTTTTCGTCATGTGCAAATATTTTTGTTCCAATCATTTCTTTTATTATTAATGCCAGTGTATTTATTGGGGTGGTTCCCCAAAGTATGAAACATGCCATTGTAATCTGTATTTTGAAGAAACCAAATTTTGATCATCATGTTATCCAAAATTCTTGAAAAGATTGTTGCTTCCAGAATGAAACAGCATTTACTGCACAGCAGTATGTTAAGTAAATTTTAACCTGCTTACAGAATGTTTCACAGTACTGAACCAGCCCTTCTAAGAATCAAAAATGACATTGTCTATTATGTCTGTGAAGGTCATGATGTTGTTTTGATTTTACTCGATCTTAGTGCTGCTTTTGACACGATCGATCAAGAATTAATCATCAAACGACTTAAAGACTTTTATGGTTTCTGAGGGGTGGTTCTTGGCTTGTTGGTGTCTTAGCTCAATGACCGTTTTCAATCTTTCAAAAATTAACAACCATTTATCCAAAAAATTACCTTTGTTGTACGGCGTTTCTCAGGGACCCGTTCCCGGCCCTTACCTCTTTCCCTTGTGTATCAAACCTCTTGAAGATGTAATAAAGAAATTTCTGATTAACTATCACTTTTATGCCGATGACACACAGCTTATGTTCCCCATAAATGAATCGAATGAAACAAAATCTGTAAGAAATGCTGAAAGCTGTATGCTATGAGTTAGAAGTTGGATGTATTCAAACAAAACAGAAATAATAAAGTCCTGAAGATGTCTGAATTGCAACACTACGTAATGAATTCAATATCGGACACTGTATTATTCCCATAACTTAAAACTGTGTCAAAAATCTTTGTGTCATTTTTGATAGCACTTACCATGCATCGTCATGTTTCTAAAACTGTACTATCTTGTACTTATCATCTCAGAAACATTGGTTAAATCAGAAACTTGCTCGATGAAAGTACCACCAAAATGCTAATGGCCTCATTTGTTTTTAGTCTTTTAGATTATTGTAACTCACTTCTTGCTGGCTGCCATAAGAAAGAGATTGACAGACTACAAAAAATTCAAAACATCGCAGCAAGAATAACAACATTAAGCAAATTGAATGCACAAATAACGCCTACTTTAAAACAACTGCACTGGTTACCAGTGCAATTCAGAATTGATTTTAAGATTTTATTACATACATATAACTGTCTAAATAATTTAAAACCTGAATATCTCTCAGAGCTTGTTAAACTTTACCAAGCTAATCGTGTCTTAAGATCATCCCAGGCACAGCATTTACTCGTACCACCAACTAAACTAGTTGTTAATGATAGGGCCTTCAACATTTATGCCCCTCGTCTGTGGAATGAACCTAGTTTTAATACCAGAACAAGTTCCGACCAGGACACTTTTAAAATTGTTCTCTCAGGCTTTTAATGACTGAATTTGATTCTTTTACTTTCAATGCAATGTTATAATTTTTAAGTGCTGTAAGTTGTCATCTGTATTTGGGTGTCTGCTTTTGAGATATTTCTCCTTTATATTTTGGTGTTGTATTGACTTTCAAATATCTTCTAACCTTTATGCTCTCTCAATATTATTTTCCTCATTTGTCTTCGTTATTTTTTTACTTCCAATTGGGATAAACTCTTGTATATTCCATGTTTTAGTTAAGATATGTATGCCTTAAGGTAGCTTTTTGTTTATGTATGTAATTGTTCTATTGTAAAGCGCCAATGAGCACTTTGTGAAGTGGAAATCAGGCGCTATATAAATAGATAATTATTACTTTCATAGGTCCATATTGTGTCGCTTAAAATTGAAAATGCAAACCACTTAGAGCTGCACATGTTTTGTGGTATATAAATGCTGTATTATTATCATTGTGGTAATGATATCAATGAGAATTTTGTTTTTAAATGAATTATACGAATGTGTGGCATTGTGTCATTGATAATTTGCCAACATATATTGTTATTATCAATAATGGATTACATTGTAAATTCAATTGAAGAAGTGAACTTGATAGTAATAGAAGTGAGTGGATTATGTAAAAGGGCACATTCTAGATTATTCTACCCTACACCGTTATTTCAAAGTCCCCTTTCTAAGTACCCCAGACCTTATTGATTTTCTAATTGATCACAAATCCATTTAATAAATTTTTTAACAGGGGAGGATGGATGTCATAGTAACCTAGGTCAAAGTTTTGGCACGACAACCATCCTTTTAAAGAACATGCGACAAGTAGATTTTAATCTTGTGAATTTCAACGATACTTCTTGCTTAGCACGTACTTTTTAAAGTTACCCCAGAAGGTCTTGTGGTCATGAGACCGTGGCCGTGAAATCAGTTGTTACCCAGAGTTCAGACAATACACATCACTTTCAAGTTACCCATGTGCTGACCAATCCACGCATACAACTTTCGGCTGATGTCGTCTGAAGCTGATCAACTCATTAATAAGCTCACGAAGGAGATGATAGTCCATCCTCATTCTACAACCTTCAACCTGTTGGGGCAAGTCATAATTTACCAGAGATGTGCCTGATATATGTTAGAATTTTCATTATTCGCACACGAGGAGATCCAGGACATTAAAAGTTAAATTTTCTAGACCACCAATCTAACAACAGTAAACTAATCATAAATAATTAAATTGAAAAGTGCCATTATAATATATATCTATTATATTTCATCCTCAAGAATTGTCTTCATTGGACATTTGAGCCATTACACAGCTATTTTCATAAGAGTGCAATTTACATCATTGGACGTAGAAAAATTATATAATCACATATGTATGCCACTTTAAAGTCCAGAAATCTTAATCGTCTATTGAATCTCTGTCTGTTGCCAAGTGAAGTCTACCTCTCTTTGTGTATGGTGATGGGGTCAAATGCTCTGCTGAGTGTGTATCCCCATCAGTTATTATTATTATTATTTTAATTATTCTAATTATTATTATTATTAATTAAAATTCATACAATTTCAGCAGACTTCATTAATATTCTATTTCCTTTTGAAAATTGGTGTAATATAATTCATACTCCTAACAAAATGAAAGTACTCCATCAGCCTCCAATTCTAATTACGCAAATGCCCTCTTATTTCAAAAGAATGAGAAAGACTGTCTCAAATTAATCTCAATTGTATATTTAGAACATTTTTTGTGTTATGATCATTGTTAGAAAACTCAAATTGTTTTTGCCTAAAAGATGCCCATTGTTTTGTCTAGTATTTACAACAACAAAGCAAAAAAAAACCAAAAAAACCACCACCACAATGATCTACCGGAGCGCTTGCACAGTTAAAATCAGACACCAACAGTCAGTCAAGAACAACACACAAGGTTTAGTTCTGTTGTCTTTATTCATCATTTATTTCTATGCTTTTAATCTTAGTGTAAACATTTTCACTTTGAATCTCACATTCACACATTTTAAGACAAAGCAACAAGGCAAAGACCATGAAAGGAAATTATGTAAATGAATTTTGTAAAAAAAAAAAAAGACAAAGAAAAAAGCCTTAAAAGACATTTTGAAAGTAGAACATAGCTGAGCTAAATAAAAAAGGAGTGAGCGCATGTTTGACAGTTTTCAAACATCAAAAGGTAATGATTATATTATTACAATGGTAGGCTATTATGAAAAGCACAGCCATGCCAGATAAATCTATTTTCCAAGGGACACAACTCAAAAGTTGACTTGTCTGAAAAAACTGCCTTCAGTCACAAGTCAACTAAAGTCATGAAGTATAATTCTATTTTTTCACTTTTGTTATAGTAAAAACAAATTGCTGAAAGGGTCGGGACAGAGCAAAACCAGACTAAAAACCCCAAAATACTGATTTGTCCAACATTGCCTGCACACTCCAAATCAGCACAGCTTTCCCTCCATCAACTCAGTGAGCAGACTGTAAAAAAAGCTAGAGGAAGAAGAGGAAGTGGAGGGATAGTAATAGAGATATACATACATGTATAATATAATATTTGTATTTGGTTGTAATGATCAGTATTGTCTAAAGACAAAGTGAAAACTAGATTCTGTGGAATGATTTTAATAAAAGCACAGCGAAAAAAAATTTTCAGGAATAATCCATGATATTGGAAATTGTAAAAGAAAAATAATAATAATTTATTAAAGCTGACTATGCACACAGCCGTCTCATCCGTTGTTTTATTCTGCAAACATTTGTTATAATGTTTTTACTTTAAAACTTGCAATAGCTTGAATGGAAAGACTAGAAACAGAAGAGAAAATGGACAATAGCAGAATGTGAATGTGTTTGCATGGAGATATAGTGTAGCATACAACTAATGACCAAAATAGAAAATTGGTCAGCAACTGAGTGTTTTTAAAAATGAATAAATTATATGATAAAAAATGACAACAATTTTTCTCTGATCACAAGCCATACAAGTCAAATGGCTGAAAACCGTTGTCTAGAATGGGTCATCTTATCCTCAACATTCACTTAGTTTTAAAATTAATTTTGCTGCTGAAATGATCCCATTAATTTACAAGCAATAGCAGTTCTACACAAAGCAGCTTTCTGGTCTTGGAAAGTATTCAGTTTGAAGTCAGTTTTCACAAATTCTGTCCTATCTGATACACATCAGCCTGTCAGTGCCAACTCCCATCAAACAGACAAGAAATTCTGAAAATGTCCATGCTCAAGATGCACATGTCTTTAAGGGTAGAAACACAGTGGAGATCGCACCTTACCTCCAAAGGGTTACCATAAAAACTGCAAGGAAAAAGGGCTACCTGGTGCCTTGGATAGAAACAGAGTGGGAGACCGCACCTTCCCACCAAAAGCCACTCTCAACTGAGCAACATCAGGAGATGGGAACAAAATCCCAGCGCTTGACTAATTTAAAGTCTTGAAAAATGCAAAATCAAAAATTGCTATTTGCCAACCTCTAATTAGTCTGAGATATTCATATACATGGTATACAGGAAGTGAGAGGAAATAAATGATGAGCTGTGAACAGAGAGAGAGAGGTTTTTTTTTATTGTTTATTATGCCTTTTTTCAGCATGTCCACGCGAAGACCTTGTTAATTTGGGTTGCTGATTACAATTCTGTTTTAAGATTTTCTCTCCGATCAAAAGTTATTGACCTATGTCCAGGTCAAGACAGAGGGCTTTTGGCATTTCCGGTAGACAGTGAGCTCTTGTCTGGCGAGCAGGCACTTTTTGACGCCCGATGTAAGCGCAGCTTCTTAGACCTAGCACCAAGAGTCTAGGTGAGAAAAAAGGCGGCATGATTCAAGGCCTCTACTCTGTTCATTGTAATACTTTTCCAATAGTATAAATTCTTACTCCCAAAAAGGCAGGCTAGGGCGACATGGTGCCATCTCCACTGTGTTTCTACACAAAGAACTCGGCAGACCGCTAAAATGTCTCTGCTGTACGGCAGCCTGGCTGTGGGCTTAAGGTGCCTAACCAATAACAACCAGGGTTCCGCCGGGCTGAGCTGAAGCGCTGTTTGTCCTTGGGAAAGACATGACACACATTCTTCTCACCCCATTCGGGTGTCAATGAGTACCGGACCAAAGGCAGAGGAAGATCTTGTCAGTATGTCAGAGCAAGTCTGCCTGTAAAGTGGCGCATCTCTGTATACTCCAGCTGGAGTTGAGAAGGTCTTAATTTTGGTTGGGAAAAGGCCTGTTGGAGTACACTAGTACAGCGCTTTTATATGAGCTCAGATACAGTATCAATACATTGAATTCCTATCATTCCTTCGATCTCTTGGCTTTCCTATCTGATAAAACAAAGAAATCTGTGGCTCTTGAAAAACTTGAGAACCATCTTGGGTGAATCATTTGTAGTACAACACCCTTATTTACAATTAACTGCATTGCTTCCCAACCAACCATTCTATAACAAAATCTGTAACCTTAAACAGTGCATAGAACATGTACAAAACCTGGAAGATAATCTGAAGATGATACTGTTTTTCATGACCCAGACTTCCTATGTACTGTAATAGACAAATATATGGTCCTATAAGTTAAGTTCTTTCTACCCACATTCATCCATCATAAGACCATTTTGATTAGAGCAGAATTTAAATATGACATTATAATTTTAAGTTTCAGAGTGAAAAATAGCAGTGTGAAAAGGACTGCCTCAGATAAAAAGAAATATAAATGAGTTGAATGACTGACATTGTCAAGATAAATAGATGATATTACACATCGCCTCTCCATCAATTTGCATGCAACTTTTCCTTGACAGTTTGGGAGAAAAAAAGGCAAGCAATCCACCGCTAACTGCCAATAATTGGCACATGTGCCACAGTTTAGTGTAGTTGAATATTTTAATAAAAACTGCAAAGTCATGAATGTCAGGTTTAAGATACACTTGCACCCAAAGCAGCTAAAGTAGATATGACAAGATTAAACCAAAACAAGTTCAAGCAAAAAGCTTAGCTGAGAGAAACTACAAATGTATCTCCATCCTCTAACACAACAATGCACCTTCCTGACAAGGGCAGTTTTTTAAATTTCGATTCTAATTCACATCAGAACTGCAATTTGGCATATATTTCTGACAGCGCTTTTAAATTAAACAATTATTAACTGATTCTGATGGGTAAGTCAGGAATTGTCATGGTTTTGTTCTACAGCCTAAAAACCCTCTCCAGAGTGTTAAAACAGGTGCATGTTTGCAAAGTGTTAAGAACAGGACATGTACAGGTCTATTCATTCAGGAATGAAAAAAATCATTCTTATGGAAAATAAATTCTCATATTCTTTCATAAACATTTTCTTACCACAAAAGATGCAAGTTTAAAAAAAAAAAAATTCACAATCCCATTTATGGTTAGACTAAGGATCAGACTGCCCATCAGGATCTCCGTCAATATTTATGTATCTCTGTCAGCATCTTTATAGTTCTACATCATGCTTATGATTTCCAAATCATCCCACAAGTGGCCCCTTTGGTTCTAATTTGGTATGATGCTTAAAGCTGTGGTCTTTTAAACTTCACAAAACTCTTCATCAAATCTGAACAAAAACTTCAGTTAAAGAGCATAAAAGAAAAGCTAAAACGTCTCAGCTTCCTATCCGTACATTTCCTTGTTCAATCACTCAGTGACCTCCATTTTTGTTACAGTCATGAATAAGATTCGCCATGTTTCTATTAAGGTGAATGAAATTGAGAGAAGTTTCTCTGCTTCTTTTTAAAAGAAATCACTCCTCAGTCTGAAGCCTCTGTTTTGTCAGGGGCAAATTTTGTCTTCTGTACATCTACCAGTACTCCTTCTATCAGGCAACAGCAGACAACATGGGAGAAATTCTCACCACGCAATTTGGCAGGGACAGACAGTATGAGAGTTTTATTAAAGACAAGTTATCTTTTTCATGAATCTACACGAAAACACCTGGTTGTTATATGAAACAAGACAAGGAGTTTAATTATCAGCATAAGACAACTTTTGAATAGCAATATTGGTACCCTCAAAATTTAGCCATAACACAACGTTACCTCAATCTCCAAAAGGTAAGCATATCTAGATCTAACCTTTGTGCCAAAAGAAGATATTGCTGGTAGCCTCTGCCTGACAGAAGGAGACGAAAATGGATAAATCGAGCAAACATTTGACCACAGATGTAATGCTAAACAAAAATTGTTCGTGCACCCGTAAAAGCATTTTGATCACGTCTGCCAATTGTAGTGGTTGTGAATCCAGTGACCAAAAAAAAAGGCCTTTTGTGTTCCCTGTTAGGCTGAACTCAGCTTTATATATATAACCAAGATATCACCTGCATGCATGCATACATAGAGTAGAAGCTTTTTGATCTCTACAACGAAGCAAAAATAAAGCAATAACCTAGTAGATCCATATATATACAAGTACAAAACAAATCGAAGAACAAAACGCGAGGGGAAAACATGACAGAGTCAGACAAATTGTAAAATTTGTATGTTCATGAAATCATGAAAATGAAAAAGCAACTGAATTTTAAAATTAGCATAAAATGAAAAAAGAAATGATGCCAATGACATGAAATCAACATAACTTTTCATATATCTACAAATGTCTACCAAATGAGAAACTTTTCATAAACTAATAATGAACAAGAAACTTTTCATAAACTAATAATGAACATCAAATAAAAGATCAAATCATCAGGGGGGGAAAAAAAGGTGAGCAAAGCAAGTCAAGGGTGAAGATTTTCCAAAAGGATGATGATTCACAAAATGCTTCCATACAACACATACATCATACATACATACACAAATTATGGGCCTGCATAAATAAGATTGGTGGTGTTTAAACCGTTTAAGAAATGATTAAAAAAAATTAACGACATGTTTTGGTTACCAGGACTTCTGTGAAGTATACAAATAAGGGGAAAAGTGACCAAACACCCCCCCCCCCCCCAAAAAAAAAACACACAATTGCTGAACATTGCGGAATAAAATAAAGCACAGCTACTTTTTGGGTCGACTGATTTTGTCAGTAAAGTAATCATGGAGCCAAGACATTTTGCCAAGGTCTTGAAGTATAATTGTACACAATGCAGATTCTTCATACGAGTGCTATGAATGTGTAAACATTTCCATAGGTCAGGGGGGGGGAGGATGTGATGTGCTCCACGATTACATTTGCTTACACATTCACAGGCAGCTCGACGAGTTTTAAAAATGTTCATTTTGAAACACAAACTCCCAAGAAAATGAGTTTATGGAGCGGTACCTTTCTGACTGTCCTCAAAGGCTTTGGCTTTGGTTGTTGTTGTTGTTTTGTTGTTTTTTTTCTCATGACTGCCTGTGGGCCCACTAAAAGGCCTAGTGCATGACTCTGATTTTATCATTTAATTGTCATCCCTTTTATATATAAGAACCGTACTTATTGTCGTCCAAACAAAAGTTACTTTCACATGGTCATAAAATGAGATTAATCTTGCACAAGTGTAACATTTCAAACACATCCTCAAAAAACATTGGCAGCATAGAAGAGCAGAAGCCAACAGGGGACCCAAACATAGAACGCGATGTAAAAACAAAAATTTTTTTAAGGGTGGATGGCAGGTAGGGGGTGACTGAAGGAAAGCGGAGAGTTTTAAGAGAAAGCGAATTCATGGACTGACAGCATAGATACACACAAGCACATGACAAAAAAATTGACTAGATGTAAATAGGGTTGAATGAAACAAACAAAATATACAAAGATAAATAATGTAACTTTTAACAAACACAAAACTCACAGTAATCTTACATGCATCATTTATAAAACATTTCACAGAAGTATGAAGCAAAGAGAACGTTCATTGATTCTCCAAACTTCATACAAATTTAACAATGAAAGGGAAAATATTTCTCCCTCCATATTCCTTTTTTTAAAATGGCAAATTTGTGCCTGAATATATTTTAATCTATTGTGTTTGTACCAAAAACCAAGAAGTAATAAGAAAGCCATCTGTGAGTCAAACTGAAAAGTGCCGAGATGCCTAGCAGTAAGCCTTCCACCTCACAAGTTTTATTTATTTCAGGCCATCTTCTTTAGCTTTGTTTGCGGCCACTTTTACTTCCAAGATGCATGTCAGTCAAATCGGTTTCAGAAATTCACTTTGTTTGCCAAGTCCCCCAAAATGATTTTGCCACAAAGAGAGAAGAACATACCCCATCAAACGTCTTGCCTCTTGCAAAATAACCAAATGTCAGTTGACTGCTCAGTAAAATTATCATAAACAGGGTCGACCAAATTTTGAAAATTTTAACTTTTTGACTACCAAGAAAAAAAGCGTGACTTGTACATTTGGGACCACAGCTCATTTTTCTGTCTCGGTGTAAGACACTCAAGGGAAGCTTTCGCTTTCATAATTCGCATAGAAACCAACTGAAGCACCCCTCTAGAAAAAATGAAAGAGCTTAAAATAGTAAATTAGTCATCGATGGAAAGGCTCATACATTTCCAGTTTTGTTTATAAAGGCTGCCACTATTTAGCGTCCTGATGAAGATCAACCAGACTGTGCAGCCGATGGTAGTTTTTTATTTTTTGGCCCGGCCGCACAGTACGGCCAATGGTAACCAAAGAGTTCACGGGTGCCTGGTAGGAAGCCTCAAACACACAAAACCTAGACACTGATGTAC
>JAOWAY010177057.1:0-10354 GCA_028565895.1 Goniobranchus geometricus | reverse complement strand
AGAGAGAGAGACACAGAGAGAGAGAGAGAGAGAGAGAGAGAGAGAGAGAGAGAGAGAGAGAGAGAGATTATAAATCGAGTCCTACCTTCCATCTGGTGCCAAAATGATGCGGGATGTGTCATTGAAAAGAACGCCAAGTGCATCACTGGACAACTGAAAGCCAAAGCCATATTTGTTGGAGTAATCCACCCATTTGGGCACCCAGATGACCTCAGCATTGACAGGTATGGGATTTGTTTTGTTGCCTGCAGATACACACAATCAGTTTATCTAACATTGACTAACATGGTTTGTTCCTCGTTCCTTACACAATAAGGTAGGTTTACAGATCCACAAGTCAGAGACAGAATTTTGAGGTCAATCCTTTTTGAATTTGGTAACCAGTGAAGCTTTTGTAGAATTGGTGTAATGTGCTCCAAGTGTTTTGTTCTGGTGAAGATCGTCGCTGCAGTGTTTAAAGTTTTTGCAGTTTTATACTGTTTGTCTGGAAGTCCCCAAAGGGCACTGTTGGTGATTGGATTCTAGATATAATGGTGAAAAGAGCAAGAATTTTTGCAGCTCTATATATGCCTCGGCTTTTCTTAATTTCTAAGTTGAAGATAACAGTTTCTAACTGTGGTATATACATGATTTTTCATATAAAGCTCAGTCTACAAAGAAACCAAAGATATGTCTTCTATATAGCTGCTGAATGAAATAAATGGCTCACCAACTTTTACGCATATTTCTACTTTACATGTTCTAGTACAGGAACCACGCAAGCAGAGAGCTTCTATCCTGTCATCATTTAATTTTATAGATTTTAAAAATTCAATGATTTTATTGCAACACAAGAAGGAGTTGAGAGTCATCCACATAAAATTGTCATCTCATGTTGAATTTTAAAATAAGCTTCCTAATTGAGATATATTAAAAAAAAAAACATGAGAGGCCCAAGAACAGAGCCCTTAGGTACTCCGCAGTTTAGTGTAGTTGGTTCAGAGGAAGAAATGCCAATTACTACAGGCTGAGTTCTTATCATCATCATCAAGTACCGGGTCTGAGACAGACATTGGCGACCATGACACGCCATTCACTTCTCTGTTCAGACAATCTCAGGAAGTTCATGCTATCTGAGTTCTATCTGTGGCTGAGTTCTACTTGAATGAAATGAAGCTATCTACTCAGGGGCAGTCTTTAACTGGTTCTCTCTGTTATTTTTTTAAGCCAGGACACAATTCCACAATGACCACAATTTTTTGCAGGAAAATTGCTCATTTTTCCGTCCCCAAACTGCTAGCTACTCATTGATCGCTTCAGAACAAAGAATTAACATCTGGACAAACACAATAAAAGGCTGGAATAATGGGAAAGGGCAAATAAAATTAAGAATGACTGCGAAAGAAACAAGCCATAGACTTGCGCTGTCCCTGGCTTAGAAACGACAGTACAAAAATCATGGTCACTGTCACCAGCTTAGCCACAACAGTGGAAAACCTTGGGGGCTGACACCAGCTTAGCGAAGAGAATCAGTTAATACCAGCTTTGAGACTTAGGTGTTCAAATAAGAGTGTGTGACGAATTGTATCATATGCGGCATAAAGTCTAGAGGGACTAATGCCACAAGATTTCTTCTGTGTTTACACCATATAAACCATCAAAGCATCAATTGAGATTCATAATTTAGTTGTCTTAGTGATGGAGCCTGGTCTGGAAAAAGCTTGAAATTTAAGCACTTATTTATATCAAAGTGACACAAAAGCTGCTCAGCTATAACACATTCAATAAAATTTGATACGAATGAAAGTAATGAAAGATTTGGTATCAACCTATAATTTTTACTTTCTAATGAATTTACATTGGGCTTTTTCAATAAAGGCATACAATAGCTGATTTGAAACGCTCAGGAAAACATCTAGACAATCAGCTCAAATAAAAGAAACACTGGTAGGAGTACATCCAAAAATGGAAGAACAAATTTCGTAGGGGCAGGACCTGATTCACATGGCTTTTTTGTTGCTTGCGACATATATTTTCCATGCTTATTTTCAAGAAAAATTCACAGAAAAGTCATGGTCAGTATCCTGAAGTTTGTGATCACACCACTCTCAAGTCCTTCTTTGATCTTTAATATAAAATAACCAGAAAATCTTTCAACAGCATCTCTTGTTAGTCTACATTTGGCAAAATGCATGATGCTCTGTCTTTGCCTCACTTATAACAATTTTGTCCGTTTCTCTGGGATTACTCAGAGATTATCCAGGATGAAATCTGACTTTTGCTTTATTGATAGTCTCTAAGAAAGAACTTCTTCCTGATCTACAAAGCTGCCTATGGATTTCTAGTCCACTGTTTCACCATTTCTTTTCCACTTTTCTATCCTTTTTTGCCGATTTGACTTCTTCAGAAATCTACTGGGAATTAGGATAATCAACAATCCTTTTCACTACTTCTGGAGCATACTAAGCAGATTACTAAATGTGAAATTATAAAGTTCAACAAGCTCATTAACTTCATTTAGAGGATCAAAATTTACAATTAAATAATTCATGTCTTAAGTCATGAATGCTTCTTTTGCTACAGTTTCTTGGCAGAACTTTTTGAGAGCATTGGGGTCTTGGCGCAAGCCAGTAGATGAAGAACGAGATTTAAGCTGTCATGCCTTCACACTAACAAATATCTCAGAATCAAAACCCGATATGCAGCCCATCTTTATTACACGGGGATTCCCGTAAAGCCCATGGCATGCTTAAGTTAAGTAGAATCTTGAAAATTGACTCATCAAACGAAAAGTCAAGGTCAGCCTTTTTCTGACCACCAAACGAAAAGCCCCACATTTTCTCTCTGATTCCATGAAAAAAATGTGTTTTTATGGCCATTTGCTCAAATTTTGCAGTGTTCGGAATATGTGCTTATTTGTTGCAGTTTTATTACATTGAACATGTTCATTAATATATTAATATCTTTTGAACAACACTTGTGATTACTTCACTTTTGACAGACTGTTTTTGCCATTCATAAATTTTTCAGAGGAAAATCATTTCTAGCCCCAAGCCGTTGTGCTTTTATCTCTTATAGTAGACATACTCAAATTTGACATAGCAAATTATCTCATTCTTTGCCTTCCTTTATCATTCTAGGTTTGCTGAATATTTTATAATGGCCCAAAGTGTTGATGAGCACAAAATGGCATTAAATGATTTTTCCCTTCTTGTGGGAGAAAACATATGACCCAAAAACAAAGAAAGAAAAAAACAAAGTAAAAATTTACTTTCGTAATGAGTTTGCCACTAACATTTTACTTTGCTGCACAATACAAATTCAAAATGGTGACTGATAAACACCCAAGTCAAAGTTGTGTCAGCACTGTGAGAAAGATAAAACTTTTAAATCAGAAACAGTGAAAGAACATTAGAAAACGCTAAGAAGGCAGCCGACAACTGCAATCATCTTTGGGTTACATTCAATCCAAATTATTCTACAGATGAGAGTCCTCTTTGTCAAGAGTTTACAAAATTACAAGCTCGAAGCATCATGTATACCAAGAAAAACCGGAGCGAGTAGCGAGCCTGATTCCACTGATACAGATTGATTCTGATTGATTGAAATTTGAACCCAGTACGTCACATAGGGACGATCTCAGGCCTGTCAGCGAATCATGTTTTTCTTTTCAGTTGGCTTACATTCTCTCCTCTTGTGTTTGAAACAATTTAAAATAATTAGAATACAATAGGTAAAACGTGAAGGTTCTCACATTTTGTCATAAAAATGTATAGTTTTAAAAAAACCCAGTTTTTGGGCTCCACATCTCGGAAGATGGCCAATAAATTTTGTTTGTTATAGAAATTCTTTCTTATGCCATCCATGTGTGCATACTCCAACAATACATGTTTGACTTTGCCATCTGGTCCACATTTTCGTTTCCTTTAATTCCTACATGTCCAGGGAACCAGACAAAGCAAAGTCTACAATTCTTATTTAATTTTTCTGTCTTGAAAAATCCTTTGAATTCTCTTCTTAGCCCTTACAGGGTTTAGCATACCCCGTAAGGCCGACAAGGAATCCATAAATATGACATAGTTCTTCTTAATTTTTGAGTCGATTGAATTTAAGGCCATGAGAAATCCCTCGCGTTCGGCATTGAACACCGAGGTGTTATCTTTAAGTCTCACTCGGCAGGATTTATCTGGATCATTCGGACAGTATGCGGCCGCTCCCATCTTCTCTTCATCTTTTGGTCCATCTGTACATATATTTCTTTGAAATTGTGAAATTTTTCTTTTAATAGATAGAATTCATTTTGGTAAATAAGGTTGTTTGTTTCATCTTTCTTAAATTGTTGGAGTGATGTATCTATTTGGTTGTTTCCATGGCGGTAGTGAGTCTGACCTTCTATCATCAACATCCCCAGGATGAATATCTGTCTTGGAGATGTGATATAAAATCCTCAGTCCAAAAGGTGGAGTATTCTTGGATGTTTCAAAAATTTCAAGAGGTGAACTGTTGAAAACACAGTTATAGGCTGGATTTTCTGGAAGCGATTTCAATTTTAACAGGTAATTCATAGCGAGTTTAATGCGGCGATGTGACAGTGATGTTTCATCAGCCTCAACGTGCAAACTTTTAACAGTTGACGTTCCGAAGGCGCCAAGAGCGATTCGGAGACCTTGGTTGTATATTGGATCAATTAGCTTCAAAGCATATTCTGGAGCTGAGCCGTGTACAATACTTCCAAAGTCGAGTTTGAGCGAATCAAGGTTCAGCACCCCAGTCCGTATGTCTGACTACTCGAAGGATATCCATGGCCTTTTGACAACTCAATATTAAAGCTTTTATGTGTGGAAGGATGGATAATTTCGTATCAAAGGTCACTGCAAGGAATTTGGTATGAGGAGCGACCCTGATGTTTGATATTTAAAGTTACATGGGGTTCTCGGTAATAATTTCTCTGTCTGTTAAAATGGACACACAGAGTTTTTGTTGGTGAAAATTTGAAACCGTTGTTCATTACCCACTGTTGTTTAAGATGTGAAAGATGTTTCCCCTCTATATAGATGGCGAAATAATCGACAAAAAGAGAAGTGTTTGCATTCGGATTGACAGACTTGACAATATCATTTATCTTGATGTTGAAAAGAACGGGGGAGAGGATGCTCCCTTGAAGAACAACTGCCTCTTGAGGAAATTGATCTGATAAGGTTTGCTTAAGTTTTACTTGAAAATTTCGATTGGACAAGAAATAATAATACTAATAATAAAGAACATTTATATGGCCCTTTTACAAAAAGCTCAAAGCGCAAATTAGAGAACAAAAAGCACAAAAACATCTTTTAACCTAGCACAGGTGTATTTTGAAAAGGTGAGTTTTTAACTCAGACTTAAATTGCTTTGAGTCTTTGATCTGTCGAATGGGAAGTGTAGGGCAGTTCCAAATGTGAGGAGCTACATATGAAAATGATCTTTCCCCATAGGTTATAGTTTTCACCCTAGGCACAATCAATGAATCCCTACTGCTTCTGCGCAACCTGCGAGATGGTTGGTAACAACTGATCATAGATTATAGAGATGAAAAGAGAAAGACTGCCACGAAAGTCGAGATCATGAAGATCTTTCAGGATACCATGACTCCATGTGGTATGGTACGCTTTTTCCAAGACAAAGAAGACCGCCAGGACTTGTCTTTTTCGTGCCAAGGCTTCACGAATACAACTTTTGAGCATGACTAGATGGTCTAAAGTGCTATAGTTTTTTCCAAAACCACACTGGACCTTGGTTAGCGAGTTCCGAGACTCTAGAACCCATATCAAGCGATCATTGATCATACGTTCTATTGTCTTACACAGACAGATCATAAGAGCTATCAGTCGGTAATTGATAGGGTCTGTATGATCTTTTCCCGGTTCAGGAATTGGGATAATATTTGCTTGCTTCCAAGCGTCTGGAATCTTTCCTGTTGTCCAAATGCGATTAAAAATGTCTAAGAGTATTTTTTGACTAGGAATAGGATCTGGAAGGTGAATCAGGAAGAGATAATGAATATTGTCAGGTCCTGGAGAAGACTGATTTGACTTGCTTAAGGCCATCTTGAGTTCTTGACGAGTAAGGAGGGCATTATTGAGTTCAAAATTGTCCGAATGAAAATTAAGATGCTGTTTCTCGATAAGGGTTTTTCACCTTTTGAAATTATCATGATAGTTGTCATTTGAAGATGTTCTGGAGAATCTCTCTCCCAGTCTGCTATTTCTTTTTGATCTGTCATTAAATCACACCGTGATTGTATGTGGAACTTTATTTGGTTGACGTTTTTGCCTTTTATTTTACGTATCGTGCGCCACACTTTTGGTGCCGGGGCGTCTCCTGTGAGAGACGATACCTGATGTTTCCATGAAGACCTTTTAGTAGCTTTTATTATCCTCCTGGCCTTTGCTTTGGCCTTTTATAGGAGTAAAAGATTCTCCAGAGTTGGTTGGTGAAAAAACTTTCGATATAGATTTTTTCGTGTTTTAATAGCTCCTATAAATTCCTCCGAGAACCATGGGGTCCTGGGAAGTCTTTTAGAATGACCAGAAAGTTTAGGGATGGACTGTTCAGCAATTTGTATGAGATAATTTGAAAATGTAGACACAGGATCAGTTGATCTTAGGATGTCTTGATTGATTATGGATATACACAGATTTTTATATAAAGTCCAATCAGCTTTTTTAACACACAGTTGAAGATAGAGTTAGAATTGTCAGGAGATTTGACAAGAGATTTTAGAATAATTGGAAAGGGATCACTTCCATATAGGTCTTTGTGGATATTCCATTCAAAATTTAGAGCTGAAGAAAGAGATGCTATTGACAAATCAGTAGCCGATGATGTTTGGTAAGCCGAATGAAGAAAGGTTTGGCTGCCATCATTCAAGAGAATTAGATTGTTATTGCCAATGAAATTTTTGATCGTTTTGCCGCAGTAATTTTGTCTTCTATCACCCCATAAATGAGAATGGGCATTGAAATCACCTAATAACAAAGAGGGTTTGGGAAGTTGGTTGAGATCAAGTGATCTCAGTCTGTCGATAAAACTAGTTTGTCTTGAGGGAGGTAAACGAAACAAATGGAGATACATTTATTTGCCACATTACTCACCCTCACTGTAACTGTCTCTAGATTCTGAACGTTTAAAGTAATTTCAGAACAATGGTGGTTTCTATGAACTAGAAGTCCAACATTACTACTAGAGTTAGTAGTTGAACGGTGAAAAAATTGATATCCTATTGGGGAAAAAACTGTGTTGGTTTTGCATTCTTGCAATGCAACAACAGAGCGTTTTTTATTTGTACATAATACAAATAGTTCCTCATAATTAGATGGAAAGCCTCTGACGTTCCATTGCATCATGGTATCCATTGTAACTAAAGAGAGAATAAAAATTTACTCCCAAACTGACAGAGGTAAACCCCCTGATGGGCTACCTTTAAGGCCTTTTACGGACTTTTTAGTTATGGCTTTCAACTCCCCACTTTTAGAGGAAGAGGACCTTGAACAATCTCTGTTAACTGATTTTATTGGGGGAGAATGTTTGTTTACACTCATCTGTCTATCTGCCGTGTCCATGTCTTATCTGTGAAGATGTCAAATCTGATTGCTCGTCGTGTGTGATGGTTTGTTGGACGGTTTGGTTGTTGTCTGTGTAGTTGTTTTCGTGTGTTCCTGTTTTTGGTTTTGGTGTTGCTTTCTGTGGTCTTGTATTGTCTGGTTTTTTGGTAATTGTATTTGTTATGTCATGTCTGTTGTCATTGTCATATCTGTCTGTGTTCCTGTCGTCTTTGTCTGTGTCTTTGTCTTGTCTGTGTAGGATTCTTGGAGGGTATTTTCACACATTTTTCTTGCCTCTGCAAAGCAGACATTCAAATTTGCTTTCAATTTAAAAATTTCTTGTTCTTTTTGATATTTTGGGCATTTTTATCAGTAGATTGTTGTGCACCAGTACAATTTTGACATTTGGTGTTACAACTTCCCTGGCGGGTTGCTTCACCACAGCTTTTGTATTGTTCTTTATTCTTACAGAATTTTTGGGTGTGACCAAAGAGAAAACATTTGTAACACTGCATGGATTTTGGAATATATGGATCAATTTTTACTTTTAAATATCCCAAAGTGATGGTTTCTGGACATTTTGGTTTTCCGAAAGTCAGGAAAAAGGTGCTGGTGTTGATTTGTTTACCTTCTTTTGTTATTTTAAGTCTTTTTATGTCCTCTACCCCTTGGCTTTTGATCTCAGAAAGGATGTCCTCATTGGACATCCCTCTGAGATCACCGCATCTCATCACTCCACTGCTTCGGTTCATTGAACAGTGGGGAGCTCTATCAAGAGAGTTGAATTTCTAAGTTTTTTTTTTATCTTAATTTTAGATGAAATACCAGAAAAAAAAATTTTGAATAACAAATGAATTCAGTCCTGAAATTGGATTATCAGGAGGAAGAGTTGCAAAGTAACATTCACTTTCGAAGTGTTGTGGATGGTGGGAAAGCCATAATGAAAAGATCTATGATTCATTGCCCAAGTACCCACGGGCAATCGAGTCCCAATCTGGGGCAGGACATTCCACCCGTCCAGGTCTACTTGAAAATATACGCAAGTTATGAGTCGGTACCTGCAGGCTCCCAAGGATCTTGCTCCAACCACCCCAAAAATGATTGGAAACAATACCAAGTTCATACTGCAGGCCCGAAACATCCACCATTTGTGCCTAGCCTCAAAAAGCAGACTCCCTGAAATGAATACAGCAGGCCAACTGCAAGCCCCTGTCTGGTTGAGGTAAAGGCCAAAGAAGCATGTTGGCATGACTGACTCACAATCAATCAGAGGATTGACCTCCAGGATCCTGTCCTCGAGCGGTATGGAAAAGCCATGCACGGGGAGACATTGGTCCTCGTAGTGAGGACTGAGAAGTAGAGAGAGGAGGAGAAAGGGACAAGGACGATAGAAGCAGGAAAGAGTGGCGGGACAAAAGCTAAAGCAAGTAAGGAAATCGGTACTTGAGTAGACCATTCCTGTACTAACAGTGCAAACATTCTTCCCCAAGCACAAAATATCAAAAAGAAATTTGACAAACTTAACAATTCAGATCCAATAGACCTAGACAAAGAAGCAAACATTCATATTCGAATGGCAATTGACACCTACATGCTTCATAAAGAGAAACATTTCCAAACCTAATCACCCCAAAACATCACATTCTGGAGCATCAATGCATTCCATTCATTGCAGGAAGTGAGTTTGGACTGAGCGTTCCTGGTGAACGGGTCACGGAAGCTAGCCACTAAGCCTTATACAAACTTGAAAGAAGGGCGTGTGGAATACGGAACGAGAGGGACAGGATGGCATTTGTGTCATCGTTATTCCACACTGATAAAAAGCCTTGTAAAACAAACCAATAATTCTTTCGTCATTACTAGTCCAAGAAATATTTTTCATGATAATATTGGTTATGTTAAAAAAAAAAAGGATATAAAAAGTCTGTATACAATATTATCCACCTATTGCTGTGACCGTAAATAGAATTATGTATGTTGTATCTGACCATGACAGTGGTCTCATTCGCATACTTGTCACCAATACTGCGACAAGGGTAGGATTATATGGCCTGTCATTACTACTGGGCTATTTTTAGACACCTTTGCAGGCTGTGTAGCCATTCCTTACGCTTATTTCATGATATACATTGATTGTGCTTGTCAAATTTTGTTTTAGTCGTAAGTGTTTTTAGAGAGATATTAATGAGTTAAATAATCAGCACAATTCCATGAAATTCTAAAAAATCTGTCAGCTTTGATTGAATATTAGTGAGATTGGTAAAACTTAACAATAAGACGTTAAGTCCAATACCAATGGTAAAAACTTAACAATAAGACGTTAAGTCCAATACCAATGGTAATCTGTTAATTCTCATATTTTGTCTGGCTGTGTCCAAACGTGGAAATCAAACCTTGCCAGCAACCTTTGTCAAGATTGACTGCAGACCGTTGTCTGAAACTTGACCTTGTGGCAGACCGATAGCAGCACACTACCCTTAAATATTACCCCGGCAATGGCATGTGGTCTGTTCAGATCCACAATTACAGATTGCAGAAAATGATAAGATACTTGCAGATCTTCAAAAGAAACTGATTTGATGAGGACTTATTTCATACTAAGAAACATCAATGAGAAGAATGCAGCATACATTGAAAGAATATTAAAGATAGTCTCTGACAAGACAGATTCTGACTGTGCTAGCAAGTAGTCAGCAAAATCAAATAAATTGGTCTGACAATAGAAGATAGATGAGTAGATTCCTTTTGTTGATAATGAAAAGAATCTGAATAATATTCTTGATTCTGACTTTTTT
>JAOWAY010176946.1:0-10357 GCA_028565895.1 Goniobranchus geometricus | reverse complement strand
TGAAGTTGAGTCATGGGTAATGCTGCTTTACCTTGTTTTGCCTTGAATAATAGTTTGACTTTTTGTTTTGCTCTTCTGTCTTTCAAACTTGGCCAATTTAAACCATCCATCACTTGTGTTACTCTTTCTTCTCTTCTGTGTTTATTATGAACAAATCTACATGCTCTTTTTTGTCTTCTTTCGATTTCCTCTACTTGGGTCTTGGTTTGTGGGTCCCAAACACTCGCGCTGCACTCCAAAACTGGCCTAACCAGCGCCTTTTAACATTTTATTTTCCTCTGATGAGTTTAGGGCAGGACTGAATATTTCGTCTCAAAAATCCTAGTCTGTTGTTAGCATTTTTACATGCTTTGTCGATATGCCCTTGCAATAACATTTTGTGGTTTAAAGTCACTCCGAGATATTCTGCACTTGATGTTTCCTCCAATTTCTCGCCATGAATGTAATAGTCACTATTTATTACTTTTCGTTTGTTGTAATTCGTATGATCTTGCATTTCTTGGGATGAAATTCCCTTTTCCACTCCTTTCCCATAACTGTAGGTTGTTTAGGTCTTCTTGTAGTAATTCTGCGTCTTTCTCAGTTTTGATCTCTGTAAAGAAGACTGTCATCGGCAAAAAGTCTTAATCTTGCTTCTTTTGATATTTTCTCTGGCATGTCATTGATGTAGATAAGGAATAGTAGAGGGCCCAACAGTACCTTGTGGGACACCAGAGAGATCAGGAAGTGGTGTGGACATTTGGTTTTCAATCCTAACCTTTTGTGGGCGATTTGAAAGAAATGACGCAATCCATTTGTGGGTGTTATCTCCGATTCCATAGGATTTCAGTTTCATCAGAAGGCTTTGGAGGTGAACCTTGTCAAAAACCTTACTGAAGTCAAGCAGTATGGCGTCTGTCTGTCCTCTCTCGTTGATAGTATTTATAGAGTCTGTGCATGTTGTGATGAGCTGTGACTCACAAGAGCGATGTTTACCAAAGCATACTGCACATCGGTAAGCAGATTGTTTTGCTAGAGATGCTCCATGATGTTACTGCATATGACGTGTTCCAACAACTTACATGATATTCATGACATAATGATTAAGGTGCGTCATTGACCTAAAAATGTTAGGTACCAAGGAGACAGCTTTGTTTCGCTGACAGGTATTTGTGGAAGAAGGATAGTAGAGATTTCTTGGGCAGATAAGGGGTCCAAATAAAAGGCCACTGTATTTTGCTGTAATGGCGAAGAGGGAAAGATTATACACTCTAAACAAGGACTACTAGAATGAAAGGACGTGTACCGCCCTATTCCTGACTCTGCTAGCGGAGGCTATCGATAAACGGGAAATCCCAAAAGGAATTTCCTACAATATATTTATAGAAATGAAGACAAGATGGAATTAAGCGTAGTGATTGAAAGTAGTGTAGTTTCCACAAACGATGGTAAAATACATATAGAATACCTTTACAATTGTATCACTTGAACATATTTATGGCAATCAGTGAAAGCTTCCAAGGTATTAAACCTTCTCTGTATTTGGTTGATAAAAACTAACGACGCAATATTTCTCGGAGGAATTTCCGGTCGATCTAAATGCATCGGTTTGTTTTCGGTTTCTATATGTGCACTACACATTAACTACAGTACTTTCGCATTTGGATTACCGGTACCCCATCTTTTCTTTGGAAAACCAAAAGTAAGTAGACTGTAGTCATTCCTGTTTATCAGAGCATCTAAAAGTTATTAAGAGACTTAAAATGCCGAATAAACGTAGCATTGTTGAATGTAATGGCAACTATAACATAGCAAACAAGTGCCGGGTTGCCCAAGAATGAAAGTGAACGACAAAGATGGATTAATGTGACTCCTCCTCGTCAGGATTTTGTTATCGACCCAGCAAAATTCTTTATTTGTGAAAGACATTGGCCTGTAAATGCTCCAATGATTAAAATAGCTGGAGGTATGACACGACCAGCGTGTGCACCAAGTATTTTCATCAATGTACCAACTTCATGTGTACCAACTTCAAAACCAGCTCCTCGTCAACCGAAGCAGGAAGATCGGCAGCTCAGATACTTTCAAGAGAAAGATAAAATAACTTCATTTTCTGATTTTTTACCAGAGAAATAACTACTTAAGAAATATGAGAACTTAATGTTTTCAAGATGTGAATATAAATTTGTCTTCGTCTTCATGACAAAGGATTATAGTGGAAGTACAATGTCGATAATTGTCCATAACAAATCAACTTTATGCTCGCCCCTCACTCTTTCAACTTTCAAGAATGGGATAAGTGTGCCACTTGGCAAGCTTCTAAACCCTAACAATGGGTTGTCTTATTACTCACAGTTTTTGAGGCTTTAAACTTTGTCTGTAACTAGTCATGGAATTGAAAAGGCAGTGAAGATCCTTCAATGTCAACAGCTTGGGGCTAACAAAGACAAGAAACTCAAATTCATTATCAGACAACTTCATCTCATTTCTTATAAAGCTTTTTCAGTCGCTGATTATTGTTTCGGCATTGAATCATTCCCAAGTTGTAGCTTAGATCATCTTCGTGAATCCCTAGTGCTTCCGGGTAAGCGTAAATTACAGTCAATTACATCTGGTACCAGCATGAACTGCATTTTGGATAAAACCATTTGAAGAACTCTGTGATCAACAGAAAAATGCTTTTTTGCTAGTTGACGAAGTGAAAATCCGTCCAACAATTGCTTACTCTGGTGGCATTCTGAATAGAAAGACAAGAAATAAGCCTGACTCCAAGGCAACATCTATGTGGGGTGTCATGTTGAAATGTCTGCATGGAGGAACCAGCTTAATGATTTCCGTAACTCCTGTACATCATATCATCAATTTACTATTGTCAAAGAGGCAGCACCAGTTGCAGAAAGATCAGGCGGAATTATTTTCGGCTCAATTGCAGACAACGACATAATTAACCAACAGTATTTGAAAATGTTTGATAGAATAACTGACTTTCGAGCAAAACATCCATTGGACAGTGCACGTGTCTGGTATCTCTTGTTTGACACCGTACATATTTTGAAATGTATAAGAAATAATTGGTTGACCGAAAAATGCCAGCAATCATCACTGAACAATATAACAGTTGGATCATTTTCTGACATTAAAGATCTCTACCAAGAAGAAGACAGGAACATTTTGAAAACAACGCCCATAACACAGGCAGCCGTTAACTCTTCTAGACTTCAGTTGCAAAATGTACAACATGTTTTGAAAGTTTTCAACGAGAAAGGTGTAGCCTCCCTTAAACTGAAAGGGGCCTCCGACACAGGAACTGTAATACAACAAGTCTTAGACTGGTGGAATGCTGTAAATGTATCGGCAAAGGGGCAGGATATCAAAACAGGAGATCCTAATCGAGCTATTCAAGACAACAATTCAACTAATCTTCAGTCCTTGCTGGAGAATTTTCAAGCAGCACATTCAGCACATGGGCCGAACGCTTTCGATGCCTCACCCACGACACCAAGAGAGCTCTTGTACAAACCACAGAAGGATTGATTGCCGTAAGCAAATATTTGCGGTCAAGGGCCTTTAAATATGTTTTGCTGCGAGAAATACAATCAGACAGGATTGAAGGAGAATTTTCTGTCTACCGTCAGTCGATTGGTGCAAATGCTTTCATGGGTGTAAGTAATGTCACTGCTGCTTTCGGAAAGCGCCTTGCCAGGTTTGCTGTCCATTTGTAGAATCAGTTGAGGTAGCGACGTCAGAAGAAGGTCACAAATGTAAGGGCCCCATAAGTGAAGAGGATGCTGCATCTATAGAAAAATGTCATTGTGGTTTCTCTTTCCCCATCTGAGGAGAGTGCTGCTGCCTATGTTGCAGGTTGGCTAGAGAAAAGGGGGCAACAAGGGCTGGTTTTTTTCAGAGGATGAGCCTTTAGTGATCGGCGATGTGAAAAATTCCATCGAAGAAGTATCAAGGGGCCATTTGACTGTTACCCATGTCTGTACGTATAAGATTGTCAGGATTGGTTTAAGCTTCATGAACCATGCCAAGCACAGAGCATGTTGTCCACACAGGCTTTTTGACATATTGTCAGTTATGGACACATACTACGACCTAGGATTATCATCGGCGCCAGTGAGTTGGTTTAGATACTAGTCCACTAATACCTTGTACATAATTTAGTACCATGTGATGGTTAAAACGTAAGCAGTAACAATTCATTTCATTGAAAAAGGATCTCGGCTTAATATTAAAAAGATTTGGTAGGTCTATCCATTTTTCAGACTAATGCTTTTAAATTGCTGTTACTGTGCCCATGCTAACTTCTTAAAAACAAAACAAAATGAGGATTTACAGGATTTTAAAAAATCTTTTAAATTAATGAAAGATCACCTGACTTTTGACAAATTTCCTCCTAAATGATTTACAAAATTTGGAAAAGGACTAGTAAACAAACGTACAACTCTATAGCAAACCCCATTAAAGAAGCCAGAATGTCTTAATTACTTTTTTAAAAAGTTACTGTAAACATGTTTCATGATAAAATCTTCAATAATTTTTAGAACAATTGAGTAGGATTTATGGGATTTTTCCCCCTTTTTTTAAATAATCTGTTCCGACGTCTGGCCAATGTGCTTCTACCTGGTTTACAACATTTGGAAAAAGACCAGGACAAAAATGCAGCCCTGTACCAAAGTTCAATCAAGAAAGCCAGAATGGCTGAATAAATCATACTGTTAAAAGTAAGTAGTCTTTCATTCCTTTCGTCGTGTTTGGAATTATTTTTACCCATATTTTGCTTTTTAAAGTGATATTTCCCTTATAGACTTGTTCCAAATATGATTTCATGTCAGACAGCCTTTACTGAAATGATGAAACATGGGATTATTGATAAATGCAAATTGGCCTCCATTAGCAAAGTCAGGAATTGGGTGGTGCACGTCCTTTCATTCTACTAGTCCTTGGTACCACCATATAAATGCGTACCTTTTCTCACGAGTGGAATTTGTTGCTAAATTACAACAGAAGATTTCTTTTTGAAACATCACTCATACATCAGAAATTATGTAACACACATTTTTAATAACCACATTTACTATCCTAAATGTACAAGCACTACAATGAACGGGATTCACCTATAATTTTGATACATCCCGGGGTCCACCTAACTTGTAGGGATAAGTGGACGCCGGGGTTCACCAATCCTCTACAGATAATTGGACCCCGGGGTTTACGTATCCTCTACGGATAAGTGGACCCCGGGGTCCACCTATCCTCTACCCCTTCAATCGAAATATGAAGGAATATAAAAAGTCAAGTAGTAGGTGATGATGCTGTCATTCATGTTTTATATTGCAATGCCCATTTCCTCACTGGTATTGCTGATGAAACGAATAAGCTGTTAAAGGTAAAGAAAATGATCTTATCAGGCTGCTTAAACACAAACTTGGAAGGGACAGCCAACCAACTTTTGCCACTTTTAAAAGTGAAGAAAGCGGCACAAGTCGATTGATACGAAAAAGCACCGGTCCTCCAAGAGGAGATGAGAAAAATAGCTTTAGAGAAGAGTGGTTGGCGCATTGTGATTCTACAAGGACTAAATCCAATTTCACATCTCATCAGTCCAACAGAATTCACAACACAATCGAGAATCACATCGCTCTTCTATATCATCAAAAAGAAGCTCTTTATTTTTTTATGCACAGTGTGAGGAATTCAAATCACAAGCTACTTAGCGTCATATACGACCTTGAAGGCAAATAGCTCTTGTTGTTTATTGTTGCAATTGTTCTTGTTGCTGCTTATGTGACCACCACATATTGGAAATTAGTGAACAGTAACACTCCATACGATAATCCTACGAGCATGTCCAAACAATGAAAGCTGCACTGGAAAGATGGAGCTCAGAGGATTTTGAGATTCACACACTTGATGAAATTGCTTTGTTTGGAACAAGCATTTCAGGTATCCACTGACATACCAACAAACCTCATCAGTTCCCATGCTTGTGACAAAGATATCCCTACTAGCAAATTTAAAAAAATAGCCCAGGGTCCTGGTACGTTTGGCAGTTCTGAACCAACAGCTTTTTTTTTTTTACAGAGATAAGTTGCCAGATGAGCTGCAATTATTTTTTTTAGATTAATGCCCCCTACAAATTTGGTTGGAGAGAGGATGTTCAGTGATCTTGACCACGACATGACAAGGCGTAAAACTGCAGCAACACATCTAATACAACCACCTGTCTTCCTTTCTCGATAAAATGACACCAAAAATGAGGGAAAAATCAATGGAATCAACAAGAGAGCTGGTAAATCTCAGAAAAGAAAACACAGCATAGGCAGTGAAACCCATCAGGGAACAAAAAAAAGTTGAAACTTGAAGAAAACGAAAGGAAGAGGAAGGAGAAAGAAATTATTGATGAGAAGGAAAGGGAATTGGCTCTTTAAATGAGATAGTGGCTCAATGTGAACTGTGTTCAACAAAATCTGACCTACATGAATTAATGAATAGGCCTAATGCACTTCACAATCTTAAAATTCATATGCATTTTCAAAAATATCATATGGGTGCTAAATATCTGAAATTGACTGGAAACAGACAGACTCTTCTTAACAGCTTGTGCAACCAATTGTATGTAGAGTATGACAATGTACATAGGGAGAAAACCCCAACAACTTTCAACCTGTGAATAGAACCACTTTTGTTAAATTACTTTGATATGAAGACAAGACATCAATCACTAAATCAGTTAATGACTGCCAATCTGGATAATCCAGACGAAAGCACCCGAAAGTTTCTTTACGACCACAGAGATGGAAATTTACCACCAGAGATGCTAATTTACGACTTTTTACGACCTTTACGACCACCACATCAAATTTACGACCTTTTTACGACTTTACGACCTTGCTGGACACCCTGTATATACTTCTTCCCGAGGACAAAGAAAGAATGGATCAGCAGAACTGTGGAATCTTTCAAATAAATGTCTCTTTATGCCTTAATCTGTGACATTATAACAACAGAGTAAGACCTCTGTTATTGGGACCCAAGGGATCGGGAAACTTGGAAAAGTGGGATTATTTATATCCCAAATCAGGACTACATCCCAGCAAATCAGGACAATTGTGTCAAGTGTTTTCTACATTTTGAAGAAATTTCAAGTGTAATTTTTCT
Source organism: Goniobranchus geometricus (assembly GCA_028565895.1). Classification (NCBI taxonomy): domain Eukaryota; kingdom Metazoa; phylum Mollusca; class Gastropoda; order Nudibranchia; family Chromodorididae; genus Goniobranchus; species Goniobranchus geometricus. The sequence continues at coordinate 3,214 of JAOWAY010176946.1, read as the reverse complement.
CACCTTTGTAACAATGTCTCACATTACCCCTGAATAAGACAGTCTGTTATTATGAGACAAATACCTTTCCAACTTCATGTGAGATAGAGAGAGACAGAGAGCGAGAGAGAGACAGACAGACAGAGAGAGAGATAGAGAGTGAGAGAGATACCATTTCCCTAGCTCAATAAAAACTCAGGGTCTCTACAGATGCAGAAACTTGATTTTATAATAGATCCAGGAACAAATCTCCATCTCTAGATTTAGGCTCTTTATAAGCATATCTCGATAGTCACATAGATCTGGACTCGAGAACCCGATCTAGAGAAGACATAAGTAATAGAAATAACTTTCTTTAGAGATCGAGAGATTCAACTCCTAATTAGAACTATGGCTGGATCTTGATTTACATTTATAATAGGACATTGAAAAGTACAAGACACCAAACCAAACGCAAATGTAGAGTTTCAGATCATGTAAAGACGGGATCACCTCAGCCTGAACTCTGAACCGAAACCAGCTGACGTTGGCTTAAAATTAATAAATCATGTTTTTCCTCAAAGTTATTTAAGCTTATCGCAGCCGCCAATTTCCCACTCTCTTCACCGATTTACAAAGAATAGTAGCAGTCAGCAGAAGAAAGTCTGAACAGCGTCAATGGGAGAAGTTTGTGACATCAGTGTGCAAATGCATTTTAGTGAAAAAACATAGACCCCTATGTGTTGCACGTCTTGTTTGTTGGCTGTGTGACGGTAAGCTTGCAGGCCGCACTGCATTAGGGTGATGAGAGCTGACATTAAGACTAGTCCTAAGACCATGCGCACACAACTATGCCTAGCAAATGGGGGGCTGGGTTTGATTGCCCAGCTGGCAGGGTGGAGTGTGAGGGCTTCTATGGATGGCGATGAATCAACGTTTAGCTTCTAGTTTATAGGCAAGGGGTGATTTTCATCTCTGGTAGTCTTTCTGCGAGCCATTGATACTGGAGGAGACCGATTCGCACAGCTAAGCTATCTTTTTCACAATTGATCGATATTACTGTTATTCTTGTTGCATATTGTCCCTGTTTCTTTGTCTGTTGAAGGAAATATGTCAGAAACGTCACGTTTTGTCTAGTCTTGCCTTATACTTGAGTAATCCATAACTTTTTATGTATTTCCATCTTTGGTAGTAGTAGTATAGTAGGCCATAGCTAAATTGGTGCTAAAAAAAAAAGATAAAAACGTTTTTTTTGTGTTTTGGGGGGTGTTGTTGGCTTTAGTTTCTATTTCTTTTTTTTTTTTGTCTGAATTTAATGGCAATGCCAAATTTGGAGGAAATCTGCCAATTGGCTTATAATTTACAGGTATGAATATAAAGAGAACCACTAGGAATTCAAAACACCCTTCTATTACGTTAATTTTCTTTTAGCTAAGAGACTAATACTGGTCCTCAAAATGCAAATTCTAAGAGAAAACTTCCACGACTGTGTAACGTCTTAAGGCACGAAAGCAATGTATTATGAAGCCCAAGGCTTATGAGTGTAAGCGTGTACTCTATGTTGTGGACTGTTGTGAGCTTATTTTAGAATTGGGAAGCGAAGCATGCGGGGTTTTCTCCTATGATTAGTATATTCTAGAAGTATTGCGTCATTCGTTTAACCCTTCTATTTTGTCGAATGAGTGATTTATTTCTGCAATGTTCCTATTCTTGCATATTCTAGAAGATTCCTTTTGTTTGTCAAATGAGTAGCATATTTCTACAATGCTCCCATTCAAGAGAATTCTTTGAAAGCACTATAAATGTGTGGTGCGAAAGTGAACGAAGGCAGACCGTTGAGAATTTTGTTGAATGTATTTTATCTAGAAATGTTGACAGAAAGTATAGGCTTTAACTTTATTGATTTTCATTCTATTGTTGAAACTTTAAATCGCGTATTCTTGCTTTTTATTTACCAATGGAAGTTCCACCCACAGTAAATTTAGGACATTGAGAAAATTATTTTCATGCCTATTACCTGTGTCGGTACACGCAACAGACTGTATTTTAACACTTAAAGCAAACAGTTCATCAATAGATAATAGAATATTGAATAAAAAGAAACATAATGATATCTCATAATACCTTTTTATAAACATAAGTTGTTATTTCTTAGTATCCAAGCCCTTGCTGGCCCCTAAAATTTAAAAAAAAAAAAAATTTGGAAAAGAAAAGAAAAAGGAACTACATCGCCCCCTTGAGTGTTGTTGTCTCTCACTTTATTGACTTCTTCCGATTTTTTTTTTTTTTTGTACACAAAACTCACTTCTAGTTCTCTTTCATCAAAATATTGCAACCATTGGAGAGGAACAACTTCATTAAATCCTTCCAAGAATGTTTTCGTCTGTTCTTCCACTCCTCTGGTAAAGCGCCAATTTGTCATCAAACTGTTGGGAGAGAAAGATAAATATTAAGAACGAGTGCAAGAACTGAAAATGAGATGCTTTGAAAGTAATGACAGTAATAGCATACAAGACAGGACTTTCTTCCGTTTGAGGGATAAGTTTAAAAAAGAAATACCATTCAATGCCTTACTTTGCATTTTAAAACAGAAATCTCCCTCAAAACAATACTTTGCATTGTCAAACCAAACTGACATTCAATACATTACTTTGCATTTCTTTTTATTATTATCTGATAATGAAAAGCATCAGCATGTAGCAGATGGAAGGCTTAAAGCCAATCAGGGTAAAAATAAAAAATCAGGATAAAAGTGTATACTGTTACATCTATAATTGTATGTGACAGATCCTTGCCTCTTGTTCGAGTTGAGCCTTCATTCATTGAGTGCAAATACTGAGCAAACTTGGTTATCCTTGTCTCATGTTGAGCAAAAATATGAGTAAACCCACTCTTCTAAATTAGAGAAGCCCGGCTTTATTCCAGTCATATTCAGCAGTCAAAAAAATATAAATTAGTAGGTGCTCAAAGGCTTGAATAATTGTTGAATGAGGGATGAAGCCTTAAGATGCTATAATCATATTTAGCTAGCCTTGATTGGGTAACCCATATATCCCGTTCTTCGGGAAACAAGTCTCTGCACAGGACTAATGCTTACTGTGTGTAAATAATTTCACCTTAATGAGAATCATCAGTCAGTGTACAATACAGATTACTGTCCTACTCTCCTTTATGGCAGAGAAACCTGGACCTTAGACAGTGGGGAATACAGTAGAATACAGGCAACTGAAATGAAATACCTGAGAAGAGTAGTAGG
>JAOWAY010176835.1:0-10357 GCA_028565895.1 Goniobranchus geometricus | reverse complement strand
AGAATGAAATAGATTATAATTTGCTATCTCTGGCCTGACATAATTACCTTATAGTATTGTGAAAATTATGTGTTGAAATGTTCAGATGATGCTTCATTTTGACCGCCTTTTCATACATTATCATAATCCTCTTCAGTTTTTCTTTCGTTTTAGATATTCCCTTTTCCTCTTTTAAGTTTCTTCTTTTTTGTTTGCATTTTATTCTTTGCTTCTTGTTGGTTTTGTTTATTGGTTGTCAATGAGTTTTTGTTTTGTTTTTTTTTGTTTTCTTTTTTGGGTGTGTTTGTCTTATTTTGTACTTTTAAGACCAATATTACCTAAACAAATCTTTAGTTATACCTTAAAGAGTCTATTCAATATTTATAACTTGCTGTTTTGCCACAGGTCTGTGTTTATGTCCTACTTTGTCCACCTTATGTGTTATCTGATTCTGTGAGCTTAATTCCTCTTATTTTCCTTTTATTTTGTATCATCTACCATGTATTATTCGTGAGATGGATTAGCCTTGTTCTTTCAATGCCTTTCTTCAGTTTAGGTGCTCTGTTGATCAAGGGACATCACCTGGTTTTTTGTTCCTCACATGTTTTCTTGTTTTACAAAAAAAAAAAAGTCCTTTCTCGAATCTTGTTTATCATATTAAAGTCATTTTTATTTATTTGTTATAATTCTTTTATCTATTTTTTTTGTTTATTTGTTTATGTATGTATTTATGTATTTATTTACTTATTTATGTATTTTTTCTAATCCTGTCCCAAGTTTGACCAGAGAGTTTTGGGCTTTGTTTAAAAGTCTTTGTTTCCATAGGTCTGCTTTGAGTTGTTATTGAATAGTTTTCTTCTTTTTCCCAGTGGATTATTTACCTTCTGTTTACTCTAGCAGATGTGAGCTTTGATCAAAGTTTACGCCAAACACCCTGGAATCATTCTTTCTGTCGAAATGAAAACAGTTTTTCAGGAACATGATAATTTCTATTTTTCATAGATGTAATCTACTCAGCTTGAATTTTTTTTTTTGTGAGGTGGGGTAGGGATGGGGGGTTCACGTTTTCTATTATTTTGCTATGCTTCAATGTTATCACTTGAAAATTGTCTCTAATAAAGTTAGGGGTTTCTCTGTCATAGTCTCTCATCTGGGTCCTAAAGACACTGTAGGTCAATTGATACTCTTATACTTCAGATTCTCTTGTGTAAATAAAGCACTGTAAGCCATTCAAATTGTCTACACTTTCGGCTGATTCGGATTCAGTTGTATTTATAAGATAAACATGTCACATTACACTACACTTGCTTCACAATTTATCAATTAATGTCTCAAGAGTGCCACAGTCTCGTTTTGCTTGGTGTTGCCTATGTATTTGTATCGGGGATTTTTTGTTTGTTTTTTGGTTTGTTTTTTTGTTTGTTTGTTTACTTTTCGCTTCTGCCAATAAGAAAGCTTTTGGATTTCTTTTTAGTTTTGTTTTGCCTTGAAGGCGTCATTGGATAATTCTCTTTTTGTTCAATGTGAAAATAGCATTTCTACATAAAATTTTGGTTCTATCAGTTATCCATTCAGTTGAAATTTTAAGTGAACTTCCATTTGAATTTCGGTTTGTTTTGTTTCTTTATTCTTTGGGTTTTCCCCCTCCCACTTGTTGTACACACAAGTCATGGCGTCACTAGTCGATGTTGTCCTTGAATGTGTCGTCTGATTCTATGACTCTGACCTGTTTTCACGGCTTCTACACACAGGATCCCTCTCCGCTCTTCCGTCTGGAAATCCTATAACAATTCTGCTCCTCCTCTCTTGGATCGCTCTCGCAAATCTGACCCCAAACGTACATCGCCGTACACGTCTGCTTCTACTGGCATTTCTTCTAAATCCAGTCCTTTCCCTAGGAGCACAGCCATCACTGCAACACGACTCATCGGCGCCCAGGAGTCGTCTGCTCCTAGTTACCAACGGGAATCCCCCACGGACGAGTGTGAGAAAAGCGCACCTTCTTGTCATGATAGTTCTGGACTTAGTACTAACCACATATCAGGGGTGGGTGGAAATTTAGGTTTGGAGCAAGTCGGGTCTGAAGGAACCAAATCTTCCGGTAAAGTTGAGAAGACGAAAGTAATGGAAGACACTGTCGATGCTATGAAAGACTGGCGTGCTCTGAACGATCAAAATGATGGTAAAGTTGGTAGTTGTGTTGAAGCGAAGGCAAGTGATGCAATTGATATAAAAAAGAAGACTGATTCGGTAAACGAAGCAATGGCGACAAAAAGTGAAAAATATAATGTCGATAAGGCAACGGGGGTCGGGGGTAAGACGAATCTTGATAGTGAATCAGAAACCAAGGTCATTCCTGTAAATAAATCTGTGCAAGCAAAAGCTGAAGCCAGTCCTGTAAATGTACCCGTGCTCGCCAAAACTGAAGTCAGGCCTTCAAATGAATCGATGTTATCCAAAACTGAAGCCAGACCTGTAAATGAGACCGTGATAGCCAAACCTGAGGTCAATTCTGTGAAAGAAACCGTGCTAGCCAAAACTGAAGTCAGTCCTATAAATGAATCTGTGTTAGCCAAACCCGAAGTCAGTTTTGTAAATGACTCTGTGCCAGCCAAATCCGAGGTCAGCCCTGTAAAGAAATCTGTGCTAGCCATGACTGAAGTCAGCCTTGTAAATGAATCTGAGCCAGACCAAACTGAAGGCAGTACTGTAAACGAATCTGTCCTAGGCAAAACTGAAGTCAGTCCCGTACATGAATCTATGCTAGACAGAACTGATGCCAGTCCTGTAAATAAATCTGAGCTAGACAAAACTGAAGTCAGTCCTGTAAATGAATCTGAGCTAGACAAAACTGAAGTCAGTCCTGTAAATAAATCTGAGCTAGACAAAACTGAAGTCAGTCCTGTAAATGAATCTATGTTAGGCAAAACTGAAGTCAGTCCTGTAAATGAATCTGCACTAGACAAAACTGAAGTCAGTCCTGTAAATGAATCTATGTTAGGCAAAACTGAAGTCAGTCCTGTAAATGAATCTGAACTAGACAAAACTGAAGTCAGTCCTATAAATGCAGATCTGCTAACTAAACCCAAAGTCAGTCCTTTTAATGAATATGAGCTAGGCAAAACTGAAGGCAATCCTTTGAATATTTCTGTGCTGACCAAATTGGAGGTCAGCTCAGTAAAAGAATCTATGCCAGCCAGAACTGAAGTCAATTCTATAAGTGAATCTGTGCTAGTCATATCTGAAGTCAGTCCTGTAAATGAATCCTTCCTAGTCAAAACTGAAGTCAGTCCTATAAATGAATCTGCACCAGGCAAAACCGAGGTCAGTCACGTAAATGAATCTGTCCCAGTCAAAACTGAAGTCTGTCCTATAAATGAAACTGTCATAGGCAAAACTGAGGTCAGTCCCGTAAATGAATCTGTCCCAGGCAAAAATAAAGTCAGTCCCGTAAATGAATCTGCACTAGACAAAACTGAGGTCAGTCTCGTAAATGAATCTGTCCTAGGCAAAAATAAAGTCAGTCCCGAAAATGAATCTGTGCTAAACAAAACTGAAGGCAGTCCTGCAAATAACTCTGTGCTAGCCAGAACTGAAGTCAGTCCTGTAAGTGAATCTGTCCTAGGCAAAACTGAAGTCAGTCCTGTAAATGAATCTTTCCTAAGCAAAAATAAAGTCAGTCCCGAAAATGAATCTGTGCTAGACAAAACTGAAGTCAGTGGCGCAAATGAATCTGTGCTAGTCAAAACTGAAGCCAGTCCTGTGAATGCACCCGTGCTAGCGAAACCCGAAGTCAGTCCTGTAAATGAATCTGTGCCAGCTAAGACTGAAGTCAGTCATGTAACCGGAGCAGTGCCATCCAAACCTGAAGTCAATTCTATAAATGAAACTGTGATCGTCAAAACTAAGACGTCTACTGCTAATGAAGCTGTCTTAACGAAATCTGAAGTCAGTCATATAAATGAACTTGTATCCAAAACTGAGTCTTCTACGATAACTGAAACTGTTGAAACCAAACCATACGGTGTTCATGTAAATGAAACTTTCGTCGTCAAAACGGAGACCTCTCCTGTAAATTGGGCCAGAATAGCAGAACCTGAGACGAGGACTGAAATTGGAGCCAGGGAAGTTAAAACTGAGGCTGTGGTACCAGAAGCTATGACTCTTCCTGTAAACGAGACCAGCATAGCCCGCACCGGGACCAGTCCTGAAAATAAATGTAGTATAGCCCAATCCGAGGATTCTACTGTAGATGAAGTTGTTCCAGCTCAAACCAAAGTTGTTACAGTAAATAAAGTTAGTGCAGCCAAAACTGAGGCTAGTATTGTAAAGCAGGCTGGTCGTGCGAATGAAATTGTGGTGGGCAAATCAGAGATCAGTCTTTCAAATGATACCACATTACTCACAACCGCTTCCACTTTGATAAATGGTGCTAGAGGTGACAAAACTGACGCATGTCATGTAAATGAAAATGGGGTAGTCACCAATGTCTCAAAGACTCTGTTGTTCGAGGACAATCCGCCAGGCAATATTGACTTTGAGATCGTTGATGATAGTGATGATGCTGGTGATGATGTAGAAGTGGTAGGAGAGGAAGTTCAAGAATCAGCATTTGTCCGACCTACTATATCGCCCATGACAGGAGACATTCGTGAAGACGGAGGCGAGGACATTGCAGAGGACACAACCATCAATAAGAAAAATATGTACAAGGAAAACGAAGAATTTTCGGAACAAACATTTAAACAGGATAGGCATAACGCGTTAGACAAGGTGCAAAGGGAAGCTGCAGATGATCCTTTTCTTAACGATGTGCAAAAAGATGTCAATGGATCTCAGATGACAGTTTTTCTCAAAGAAGAATCAAACTCTAGCAACGGTGTTTCGGACACAGAACACAAAGATGGCAGAGAACCGACGGAAGGTAATAATACTATATGCTCTGAAGCTGTCATTAAGGAAGACACTGTCGAATGTATGGGTACTGATCAAGAGGATGACATGAAAATAACCGCGATCGAAAAAATCGAAACCCTTGAGGGACCGGATATATCAGGTCCAGAGTGTGTTGAGGAAGAGCCTGTGAAACCGACATGTGAAGCAAATAAGTCGGTCACGCATTCATTTGAGGACAAATGTCCAGAAAGTCAAACCGAACACAGCGAAGTCACTTCTGATGTATTTGACATCTGGGAGAAGAAAACTCTCCCTGGTGAATCTGAGTCGAAAAATCTGGAAAAGTCAAAAGCTGCATATCAAAATTTCGAGGAAAAAATCATCACTGAAGTTGTTGAGGAGCGATTTTCAGCTACTCTGCAAAGCACACAGTTTTCTTCAACAGTGCCGGCATTATTAGCAGATTCAAAAGAGGTGGAATGCTTGGCCTCAGACAAAGAAATCATTAGTTCGGACAGGACTTTGCCTCATCGAGCAAATGGTTCAAATCTCTTTGGAGCCAACATTGAATCTTATACCGAATCCAGACCATCAGAGAATGAAGCGCAAGCACCAGGTGGGGAAGCTTTGCAGATGGACCTAAAACATAACCCATTCGTTGCAACAGAGGACCCTAAAGATGTTAGAAATACCAAAAGAATCATTGAGACAGTTAATGACTCAGTTACCTCAACAGAAACTAATCCTAAAGAACACCGTGCTCCAAACTACGTGTCAAAACAAACGATTCAAACTACAGTGGACAACGACTCAAAAGATTTTACCTTCTGTGAAAATATGTCGCATAAAGATTTTCGATTAGAAACAACTTCCAATCCATCAGAAAAGTTTGTAGTAGAAGCATTTGTAGATCAAAAGTCAGATCTTTCAGAAAGCGAAATTATACCAGGAAAATCCAATAACGGGGAAAATGTAACAGAATCGGAAATTACTTCCACATCTTTTTCGTCTTTGGAAGTTACGATGTCTGAAGTTGATCCCAAAACCGTAAATCCCGAGAAAAGTCTTGAATCTGGAACTCAATTTGTAACAGTTGAACCTGATGATAAAAGAAAAGCCATCGCTCATGAAACAGGGGAAGATTCCGAAATGTCGCATAAATTTGAAAAACACATAGATGCCAAGATGCCCGAAGAAAGCGGAGACGGGAAAGGTCAACTTATCTTAACATTTCAAACAGCTGTTCCTTTTTCAAAATCTCAGCAGGAAACTGAATTGAAATCCCCACCAAATCGTTTTGAAAATCAAGGGATTGAACAAAACAGTGTGGACGTTGATAAAAGCATAATCCCTGATGAGGCTATTGTGGAAGATATGCATGCAACGCTTACCATTGTCAAGACAAAAGAAAGTAAAAACGCAGACGATACTGTACAAAAAAATGCATCGCCAATCCCACCTGGAACTGCTGTTGAGTTGATAAAAGCTGCAATAGACTTGGGTATAAAAGATGACAACGCCAATCCAAAGCTGCAACCTCAAGTTATAACTTTCGAAGAAAAGAAAGAAAAGGACGGTGACGGTCAATTGGAAATCAAAGGGCATAATTTTCCCGTTAAAGATGATTATTCAGCTGAAGAACCCATGAGAAGCCAAACACCTGTAGCGATCTGGAACTCTGATCTACATGTCACCCAAAAGCAAACCAAAACTTCCAGTTCCGAAAGGATAAGGAGTGAAGTGGAAGAGGAGGAATTGCTCTTGGCAGTTGGCGCTAGTGAAGATCTTCTGGAGGAATCCAGTCCCGATATCAGTCTTGTTGATCTTAGCAAAGTTGATATCAACACGAGTAGAGGCGTTGAAGAGGACACTGATGATGATAGCGTCAACGAGGGCGAGCTAGGGGATGGCAGTATGCAACAGAAAGATGAAGGCAAAGTTGGGATCATAATTTGTCTTGACGATAAGAATGCTGTCGCCGATTTTCATCACACCTCTGAAATCGTCACTGATGCGACAACATCGCCCAATGATATCATGTCTCCTGAAATGGTGGCATCAAAAGAATCTACGGATACTAGTTCAGGCGTAAATGTTACCGCAAGTCAGAGTGCAATAGTCATAAGCGATAACATCACAGGCAAAGACAGCCTTGATGTCTCAAAACATGAAGAGGATGACGATGGAAGTGACTCGGTGTTTGATGCCAAGTCGATGGAAGAAACACACCCAGACGACAAGTCGCAATTATCTTCACATTCATCTGCAACAGATGTTGAGCTAGAGGTGGAAGAAAAGCAACTTCAGGAAGGTGCTGACCCGAACAGGAATAGATATGACGTCATAAGCACAGATATGGACATGAAAGAGACGACTTCAACCACTGCTGTCAATTTAGCTGATTCTTCAACTAAAAACAGGTCACCAGATGCCATGGCATATACACTGGTATCTGGTCAAGTAGGTCAGAAAAAGGACATGGAGGAAGCATTGAAATCTCCAGAAAATATTTACAAAGATGGAGATCTTCCAAAGGCACATTTATTTGACGCAGGGGAAGTGCGAGATTCAAATTTGGCTTCTGTAGCAGGAAAAACAGTCAGCGTAAGGAGCGAGTTTTTAAACAGATCCCAAAGTCCCTCAGAGCAAAATACATCAAGCACAACTTTTTCGACTGAAATTTATTCCAACTTTCACAGTGATATGCAGACTGCGACATCATCGTCGAGCCAGTTCAGTGAAAGTTCAGAAAAATCCCTTCACAAATTGTTACCTGCTGAGAATATTGCAAAAGAGGAGAAAAATCAATATTTTGTCGAACATCAGACAACACAGTCAACTTTTGTTACAAAGACCATCACAGAAGACAGTGGAATGGATCAAGCCAGTCAGAAGGACGCTAATTCCAAGTCTACAACACGTGTACAAATGTCAGAACATGTCATTCAAAAGATTGTGTCAGACGAAAGCAACACCTCGGACGCAACAAAAACGTCTTCTTATGACGCTGCTCACAGGTCGTTTTCCCCCTCAGAGCTTGAAGAATGTAGAGCTTTGGAGACGAACTCAAGCGCTCCCTCCAGTAGAGTTGAATTGAACTTTTCTCAGATAACTGAAGATGTCACGCCAGTTTTAGAAGGACGGCCAGAGTCCGTTCTAGACGTGGTGCTCGTGCCCGAGCAAGGTACAAAGTTAGAAAACATTCAAGAAACGTCGGCTGGGTTTGAGCCAATAACTCTTCAGCACCAGACAGAAATAGTCGAAGAGGGGACCGACGGGAGTTCTCGGATCCAGAAAACACAGACCGTCACCACGAAAATGGAAGGCGATGTCTTCCAAGAGCAGACGTCACTGACGGTAGTATCGCGCTCGGAAATCAATGCTTCTTCATCAGAAGAAGGCAAAGACAAAAATGTGGTTGTGAATAGACAGGATAATTCTAGTAGCTCTGAAACTTGAATTTCCAAATAAATTTCAAGATATCAGTTTTAACCTAGATATTGAACCTGCGCTTATGATTCTGCATCATTTTCGCTTTATACATTCATAAACATATATATATGTCCTTTCTGTAAAAAGGAAGTCCAGCATAGTCCTTATTAGTTAGTAAGCGTCCATATCTGCTGATGTCCCGACTTCTGTTTAATCTTCGAACAGGTGTCGTTTTTGTTTTCATTGTTTTGTGTATAGATTTTTTGGGGTATGGATGAGAGGGGGGGGGGAGGTGGTCAGCAAGAGGGACCAATTATTTATTGCTTACTTGCCTCGCTTCCATACATCTTCCTCCTCTTACAGTCAAATTTCCACCTCTTGAATTAGGCTGCTCATGATTTTATTTTCAGATCATTAAAATATAAAAAGGGAATAAGAATATAATGCATCATAGACACATTCCCTCCGAATCTTTTTGTTAGATTCCACAATAACATCAAGTTCAGAATGTGTTATTGTTGATATTTAAACTATAGTGAGCGTCATTAGTCACTGGCCAAACTTTAACGAGCTGTAACTCAAAAAGTACTCATCATAAACAGCAATTCCTGGTGTCAAAAGAAAGGGAATATTCAATTTTGGACTAAACAACATCAACAAAAAAGGCCTAAATACCATTTTAAATGTGGTATGGCTCACAACATAGAGGCAGCCAAAATTTTGTTATGTCAAAACGACCCATCAACCCAAAGTCAATAACTTTGGAAAAACAAAGAAGTTCAAAGACTTAAACATAAATCTTAAAACAGGAATTTAAAATGGTGATCATGGAAATTTTGATCCGAAGACAACAAATAGCGTTTTCTCATTTTACATCAATAAATTTATATCATTAAGAAAATCCGGCCAGCGCTTTTTTTTTTAGTCTTTGCCATAGGTCCTGTCAGTAAGCTAAATGCCTACGACTTCATAGCGTGTGTAGCCTCCCTCAGCCTGGCCGTATGCCATGAGTCAACGTGTCATTCATCTTTCCAATCTTGAGATCGTTTCTTGAGGAATTATCTGATATTCTTCAATCAGAGCTGAAGCAGCTGTTTGGCGTTTCTGACATCATCTCGCTTTCGAACCCGCGGTCCAAGCTCGTCCCATGAATGTTCGATTGGATTCATGTCTGGTGAATGGTGAGGCCAGTTTAGGGTTTCAAAAGTTGGTTCCACTGGAAAGAGTTTTGTTGTTGTTGCTAAGTTAGACGTTTGGGCACGAGCATTGTCCTGCTGGAAATAATGCTATTCTCGATGCACGTCGAAGAATGCAACAATATGTTGTATTGGTAAATTGTTTCATAAACATGACCCGTTACGCAAGAATGAATGACGACGAGATCCGGGCGATGATACGTGCTCATTCTCGCCCTTGATATCACCACCGCCAAAACGACCAGTCTCCGTGACAAAACTACCTCCAAACTGTATACGGTCCCGACGCCAAACTCTTATACGACCATCAGGGAACTACATCTGGAATTTGCTCTCGTCAGAGAAGGGAACAGAATTCCAGTGAGGATTAAATCAGCATTGATGTGAGATGCGTCAGCCCTGACGGGATTGCCTGTGAAGATTATTGCGATCTGGCGTCAGCAATTGAGTCAAGCAGCTTGCCGGTGCTCGATGAAACATTAGAGTCCGAAGCAGTTCGGATGGCCGTAAGAAATGGGCGTTGAATATGATGCTGAAAGATGACCTCTTCGTCAAATTGCCTTTCATTCCTGGTTGTCCACTCCGAGGTAAATCTCAAACACTGCGATGTCCGTTGTACTTTATATGACGGCATTAACAGCAGATTTCAAACATCCTGTCCGTACAGAAATGTCCCTTAATGGCCATATTCGTTCCGATTATTTGACTTTGATGGTCAATTGAAAGTCGAAATATGACTTCGGTACGCACAAAATCATTTCTTTTTGAATTGTCAGTTAATGGCAAAAAGCAACAATGAACAAACAAAAAAAAAAAAAAAACAACAAAAACCAAAAAAAAACACCAAAAAACAA
>JAOWAY010176724.1:0-10359 GCA_028565895.1 Goniobranchus geometricus | reverse complement strand
ATCTTTAACGATATCTTGTATTTATTGGGTGCCGGGAGGCCTACAGCTTAAACACACTCACACAAGCTTAAAACAGCAACAACAACAACAACAACAACAACAACAACAACACCACCACCACCACCACCAACAACAACAACAACCAGGAAATAATTGGATACCTTGTAAGGAGAGAAGAGCCAGATGCAAAGTAATAGAAATTGAAATGTATAAATCAAAAGAAGGCTCGCTCACAGACATACAAATAAACAATCTTCCAAAATAAAAAAGTAAAAAAGAAATACACAGATTCTGTTGGGTCATATGGATTATCAGCATCCAGAACTGACAGCCATCTCTACTCATTTAACTCATCTTCAAGTTGATCAACGAATGCTAATATAAGAGGAAATAAGAACATCCTAATATTAAATAGTTTTAAAACAATAATTGAAAAGTTGAAACTGAGAGACAAGCTTATCATCCATGTGTGTCAATGCCATGGACATTTTATTGTATGTTAATTTTACGTATTAATTCAAATAAACAAACAATACAAAACAACAATTTAATATTTCATTATCAAATTTTGTTTTAAAAATCAAGTCAGAATTTTTAAAAATGCAAACTTTTTATTAATCGCATTTTATATACATAGTCACATGAGACTTGCTGAAGGAAGCTCTAGTAAAAGCAACAAAAGGATTGTACATGAAATACTGAAATACTTCCCCAATGTATTTGAGGTAAATTTGCATTGCCACTAATGTAAAAGACCATAGCTTTTTGAACCATAGGAAAGGCCTGGCAAGAGTTGGAGTGGCTCCAAGACTGGGCCTCCTGGAGGAATTTTTAAGAGGCTCTTATGGCTCAGGGTGACTATGATGCACATCATTTTAAAAACTCTGAACAATTATTTAAGTCTTGTTCTTCAACTTATGTGAAAGTCTTGTTCAGAATTACTTACCTTTTTATTTCAAATCCTAGCGACCATCTGCCATTAAATCCTTAGTCTAGCAGTTATCATATTATGCTGAGTTTGGGATTCATTATTACATTGAAAGGATTTCTTATTTTATTGAAGAGCAAAAAAAAAAAATTCTGATAATGGCAACAATCTATGCCAACTGAAAGAGTGGAGAAGAACGCATTATAAACACAAAATATGCAACAATTTAGCTCATTCACTTAAATCCCCAAAACATGTTTGCAGTATGAAAATATACTACAATGATGAGAGGCTGATACCATGGAACTTCAGAAAAAACAAAACAAAACAAAAAAAAAACCCACTGAGTAAAGGGCTAAACAGAGCTTCTACTAGAGGGTTCAAATCAATTTTCCCTTTCATATATTTTGATTAAATGAAACTTACGCATATGATTATTTGGTATACAGGAAATTAAAAGTTTTCTTTATTTATCTTCAGGCACAGCAGTCTGATATCATGTCACACAAGCTCCCTTTAAGCATTGGTTTCTTTAATAACAAATAATACAAGTTACAAAGAAAAAAGTAAATACATTGTTTTATTACAAGAATTACAGAGTTTAAAAGTTTGCAATATATGCTATCAAGTGATTGCAAAAAACAATGCTTTAGAGTACATCATCATAGCAAGGGCTATTCCTAAGAAAAGTGTTCATTTGTCCAATGCAAACCTCTCAATGACTTTATTTCAATTTTCAAGATACCCACCTTCCCCAACATCATTGATAATAACCATGCCAGTGAATCATTACAGTGATTGTTTAGATTTTGTCCCCTCCTACCCCAAGAGATATGAAAACACTTTTACATCACATTGTCTACTTTTGAAAAACAGCAAGCAATTCATATTACATGAGCAGTGCATTATTTTGTTTCTCTGATAAGAGTCATTTGCCTGTTCAATCCAGTTATTGTCAAGTCATAGAAAATACGCCAACTCTGTATAAAACAATTCAGCTGAGCAAACATAGTTGGCAAAAAATGTGCTGCTAAACATTGTCACATCCACGCACATTGCTTAGGAGGAATACCCAAAATAAAACAAATTTCAGGCAGTTGTTAACTAACCTCCACATAGCCATATGTGATTGTGAGTTTATTTAACTGTTGCCTAACACTTGTACATTGTACTAATAGTTAGAATGATTTGTTATGTATTGTATGCAGGGGACTTTGTCATGCAATGTAAAAATCTGCTCTGTATGTCTCAGAAGAATGATGCCAGATAAATGCAATGATTTATAAAGTAAAAAATTATTTGTTCCCTGATTTTGATGCAGGAGTCGGAAAAGTGAAAAGACAGTGGGTAAGTCGAAGCAATTAATGTTTTTCCTTGAAATTATAATTGGACATCTGAGCTTGCTGGATAACTGGCATGCTACTGACTGGCAGTAGATTGTAATCATACAAATCTATGTAGACTGTGATCATATACGTCTGTTAAATGTTGATACCTATGGATTTATTGCATATGCATGTAAACAGTTCAATAGATGTACATTATCACATTCGTTTCATTGTTCAATAAGTTAGTCTATCATTCACTCATGATTTAATGGTTCGATTAGTTACTCAATTTCGCATGCTCAAATATGCTGTGGCATTCTGCACCACTTCAACCAAATACTTCTGGGGAAGTTTTTCGAAGTCGGATGCGTGAGACATAGCCTTTAAGTTTTCTGCCATGAATTTTATACAGATCGATTTGACTTCATCTGGAAAAAGAGGAAAGAAAGAGATGGAAATACACATAAATAATTGATTTTAACATCAAATAGGCAAAGGTTATGAATAGATGAATGCAAACCTTAATTCAATTTGGATTCTTAAAAAATATTGTGATGTGTACAAGGTATAGTATTGATGTACTTAAACATTTCCCATTTTAATGTATTTCACAATGAGCATGATATGTGGTGGGCATATGGCGATTGATCACCAGGAAAGGGCTTCACTTGAATGTGGATCATGTTGGCTCAAGTAGAAATTCAATGGGTTTTTTTTTTTTTTTTTTTAAATCATTTCAGCGAATTCTAAGGTAGATACAATCAAAGTGCCTAGACCTATGGGATATGGGCAATTAAGTCATGGGTCCCCTATTTACAAGATGCCCATATATAAAAATGCCTATGGTAGAAAGGGTTGGCTGCAAAGCAACTAACCACACAAGACTAATTCCTACACCTGATCCCTCTTTTCGTTTTTCTCTCCTGCGAAGATGATAAATACTTTCTTCTTATCCCCATTATCTTTTTAGATTTTAGATTAGCTGAGATACAAGTCACTTTTCCTTTCGAAAGAGAATAGGTAAAGAGTAAGATATTTTAATTTTGTGTTGATTAATCCAATCATACTGTGCATGCCTTTTTAATTCTCGGTCATCAGTAGAACAAAATAAATGGTTCTATCAACACGTCACGAAATGAAAATATTATATATTGAATTAATGAATAAAGAAAAAAAAAGGAATTGACAACTAAAAATTCATATTTAAAGAGGTATACAGTGCATTTAAAGCTACTATCTTTCTTAGTATTAGATAATATGTTCCTTTTTGTCAGACTAAGAAATGAAATTTCACGCTTGGAAAATACAGTTTTGAAACTTATTGAATTGATTTGAAAAAACAAACCATTGCAATGTGGCTGGGTATCTACCAGATTATCATCTTAGAGTACAAAACTAGCTTTCCAGATGTTTTAATATTAATCCCCTGTGTGAAAAAATTAAATGCAAGCATCAAGACTCGGTCTTACCTTCAGATGAATCATTCTCAAGTGACAAAAACGTCTTGACAACATTTTCACATGAAATCACTTCAGTAAATTTATACAGAGCAGCTACCCTCAAGTCTTGTATTTCAAATGTTTTTGCAGCTGAAAAGGGAAAAACGATCCATTTCATTGCAAATGAATCATACATCAATAAATAATCGAACAAAATAATCATTAAGTATTGGGTAAACAAAAATAGGCATTGAAAGTAGTGACAGTGTTGTTGTTTTTATTATTATATTGAAATATAACCTCTGAACAAGGTACAAACAAAACTACTTTTACGACCTACATTTGTAAAAGAACAAAGCATTTCTCTTCTTCAAAAAAACAACAACCCCAAATCATTTTGGCGCTGCTTTGGTTGATGATCTGCCTTGATGTCTCTATTATAGTTGACTTTCCATTATTGAGACAAACTAACAGCCATATCTGTTTTGGCAAGTAAGATTTTCCCTCTGTGTTTTTAGGCGGCCATTGGCTACAATAAGAATGTTGGTCCAGAAAAAGACCCTGCTTGCTTTTCAATGGTCTTGCTGTCACCTCTCAGTTCCAATACTTGAATGATGCATGAAGGTGTTTGCCACTGCTTCGTAAAATTCTCTCTGTACATCTTGATGGGTTTCAAACTACAAGAGAATGAAACACTGAAATGTTCACTTTAAAAAAAAAATCTGAATTTGGTTTGTCTAGTTAAACAAACCATACAATTATATATCATCATCCACCCAAACAGGAGAAATGTAAAATGTTCCCTGTCTTTTATTCAGATGCCCGACCATCATGAAGGGCAGATATGGCTCATCCAACACATAACTTCTATTGCCTTCAATCTAACTACAGCAGAGGCAAACAATCAATTGATTTGTTGTCCAATAATCAAAGCTGACCCAAACTTTGAGTTAAGGTCGACCCCATATACAGCAGTAGACACTAGACTGCAACAGCATCAACATTGCATTGTTTTGCAAGACGAGCATACTGTGTATTGATTCCCATTCCATATTGATTCATGCAAATCATGTATAAATGGGATTAACTAGTTTACAAAGTATACAATAGATTTCAGGATCTTCAACAGAATGAAATATCACTCACATTCATATTCATTGATTCATAATCCACAAAGCAATTTTGATGTTTAGTGATGAACAAATGTTATTGCTTTTCTTACTTAAAAATTGTAGACTCACTTTTGCAGAGACTTATTAATGTTTCAGGAGAGCAATCCGATGGCAGTCGATTGATATACAAAAATGTGAATGCCGCAATAACATCTTGTTTGTTTATATTGGGAAGCTTCAAGCTTACCTTCTGCAAATAAAAAATATAGACAAAGAGAGATATAATATATTTTTAGTCCATACCCCATGAGAGAAAAATACCAATGATAGGTCTACTTCATTATATAATGCATCACTCCAAAATTCCATTTTCTTTCAATGCCCCCAGGAATGACAAGCCCATGTGTGATAAGCAAAAAATTGGGAGGGTTCTATGTTTGTGTGTAAGTTCAAGTTTCAGTTTCAATAGAGCCTTTTAAATGGTTGCATCTCTGTATACTCCACATGGAGTTGAGAAGGTATTTGGCTGGAAAGTACCTGTTGGGGAACATTTAATTTTGTACAGGGCTTTTAGCAGATTTAGTGGATTTAGCGCTATAGAAGTAAAGCTCTAAAGCTCAGAACCCTTGGAATTTGTAAAAAGAGTGGGCTGAAAAGTTGATACTTGGCAAAATTAGATCCCACATTTCATTTCCAAAGCTTGATTGTTCAGAAAGGGCATCCAATGTAAAACTTCATATAAAATATTATACAAAGCCTTTAAAAAAGGGTGACCTGATTTGGTAGGCCTAAATAAGAGTAAGTTGAATGACCATGAAAAAGGATGGAGAAGAATAAGAAATATTTCGTTGTTTTTTTTTCTAAATGTATTTCATGATATATCTTGATACATGTAGTTTGATGAAACATAATGTGAAGTAACAATGTCAAATATTGCACTTGCACTGAATAATATGAACAAGAGTAAAGGATGAATTTGATCTTTACAAAATCTTCACTTACATCCTCTTTCCCTTTTTTGAACATTTTGGCAAAGAATGGTGACCTTGCTGCAAGAATAGCTTTATGAGCATATACCGTGCTCTTATCAATTTGTAATTCCACATCACTGAAAAGTTTGTTGTTGACAAGCAGCTTCATGTCTGCAAAGTACTGGCTGTCATCAACAGGCTGTACTGAGGATATCAATATGACAATTACTTTTTATGCAAAGTTTTTCATGTCTTGAAAAGCAGAACATATGGAACTGATCCAATGGACTAAAAGTTTACTCCCTGTTAAAATTTTACGTCTGAAGGTTTAAAGAAAGAATTTTTGGAGCCTTCATCTTATTTCTAAATAAAAATTAAAGCCATCATGCATTTCCCCCACCTATGTATAGTGGTAATATTTTTGTCAAGACAAGATGTATATTTCTCAGCCTTCCTCTGATATGTTTTATTTCATGTTCAAGGACTCAAGAAGATGAATTCAGACACCTCAGATAACTACAATGAGGGAAAGACGTAAAGACAAATAAAGGATACAATTTGGCTGAAGATACTGTACCAATTTGTATCCTACACATGCATTCTTATAGATGATCTGATTGAAATAGACACACAAAAAAGAAACAAACAAAAAACACCGAAATAATAAAAAAAAAACCAACGAACAAAAAAGGACCCAAAACAAAATAAACAAAAATACTTCTTTCTACATGTGAAGGAAAATGGACTTCACCTGCCATGAATATCAAAAAGGGATATTGAATACAAAAGACATTTTCTTTTAATTAAGAACAGTTAAAAAAAAAAAAAACCATATCGTCACGCTCTTTCGATAAATGCCTAAGTCATTGCTGCCTATTTTGAGCCATGCAAGAAAAACATGTGTTTTTTTTTTTTTTACTCAGGGTTTTTGGTTAGGCACATTCTATTATTTTTAATTAGTCTTTGTTTAAAGACAAAATCGATTACAAATCATAACAAAAATAAAGGAATCGATGTCGGGTATTAGAAAATTGTATAAACAAAAGAGATCCAAAAATGAATAAGGCATTTATCGAATGAGCGTGACGATATGGCAGATGTTCCAAAAAACAAAAAACAAAAAAAAAACAAAGACAAAACATCTGATAATCATGTCTCACATGCCTGATCAATAACCTGGCGCAATTTTTCTCAATTTCCTAACAATCATGACATTCAAAACTTCATAATTTCATTTTTCCTTGTCACAGGTATGGAAATAGGGAAAAAAGGAATGTTATAATGAAGTGATATTGAAACACATATTACAAAATGGGAAGTAAATGTGTCTTACCAGCGCCTGGCCTTATTCCAACTAATTCAACTGCATCAATTTCACTCCAATCTCCAGCTGCAGTGCAATCAATTTCTATGCGTAGTTGATTTATTGTTAAACTTGAAACCAAATCCTGTGAAAAGAGACACTTACTCTTGAAGAAAAAATGTCAATGGAATATATAAATGTTAACCACAGCTGCTTTACGTCAGGACTCAACCTAAAAATTCTCTTACCCCAAAGTTTCTATAGGAAGATTTCCCTTCACCATGACACCTCAGAGCCAGCTGTTGATGTTCAGTGTGACATTCTTGTTGAGCATTACTGCTAGCACTGCTAATGGCCTGAATATGCAATTTATTCAACTATTATGAGTTGTACCGAAATGGTAGATTTGACAACATTGTCTGTACGGGTTGGACTGCATTGATACATCGTATCTTTTCTTTAAAATATGGCCACCTTTTGACTTGGGGCTTTTTCCTTCAAATATTGAAATGATATACACAAAACATGTTCTTTTGTACTGTCTTAGTCAATCAATTATACCCATTATCTACTTAAAGCGTTTACCCACATTTCAATTAAAAGCCAAACACATATCCTTTGGCTGACGAGATCCTAAATGTTTTATTTTACTCAATATTTCATAATTGTTGCAAACTTTTAAATCTTATCTTTAAAAGAAAATATTTCTCACTTATCATTAAACCAAGGAGATATGTATATGGAATAATCACTATGAGCACTCAACTCGATGAGTTCCCCATAACTATATAACTATAACCAGAAGCTAGCTTAGTTCAAATAATATGTAACTGCTGTGACCTGTATGTAAAAAGTTGGGCGGGTTCTGTCCTTTTTGTCTGTGCAATGAATTTGCTCTGATGATCCATTGGTATGAGAATTGAACAATGATAATATGATCAGAAAGGTTTTTTTTTTTAATGTTTTGCTGACATGGCTACGCCTGAGCCTCAATACTCAGGGAGACTTAGGTTTCGTCCAGTCTAACTCAATCTTTTTTTTCATTTATTGTCATGTAGAAACTTTATACATGCAACATTGATCAATGCAGATGTTACACATATCTTGAAGTGTTATTATTAGAATGGAGCAAGACCTTTTCAATTCAAACAAGGTTGGTACCTACTGGAATTGGTGGAGAAAATATCCTGCTTTGACGCAAATGAGTTGGGGAGGCTGTTCTCCACAGTACTGTCCACTGATGATTTGGGTCTCTGGCTTTCACACATACAACTCCTCCAGGATTGTATGTTTCATAAATATTTATTGCCATAGGCTTTACAGGAATCTCAAACTCTAGCTAAATATTAAAGAAAAAAAAATAAGGAATAACATAAAATTATAAATATCTTACGGGTAATGAAGTTTATATTTATATGTGTGCTGCAAGCTCACCCCAGTGTTTTTAAAGTAAATTTTGAAATTATCACATTGCACACCTGTAATAATTCAAGATCAAAGGGGCAAGGCCACTCAAGTCAATTTAAAAGAGTTGAATCATGAGAAGAAAAAAAAAGCTTTATCGCATGGGGGGAGGGACTGTTCAAGTGTGTTGAATTAAGGGCAATGTCGAATTATGATATGTGTAGCACATTGTGTGATGACAAACTTTTCATCGATATCATCTTTACAATCATGCAAAGCCAGGTTAAGCGATGTGGGATGACAAACTTTTCATCGATATCATCCTTACAATCATGCAAAGCCAGGTTAAGCGATGTGGGATGACAAACTTTTCATCGATATCATCCTTACAATCATGCAAGCCAGGTTAAGCGATGTGGGATGACAAACTTTTCATCGGTATCATCCTTACAATCATGCAAAGCCAGTTTAAGCTACATTTCAATGTCAAACATTTTCATTTCTTTCTTACAATGATCTTTACAGAAACATAAAAGTATTTACTCATATATTGCATTGCAACTGTCATTTTTAAATAGATTAAGCCCTCAATAAATCACTCTAAATGGCAGTAAGGACCTTACATGACTCAGACTTTAGTTATGGCAAACTAGGACATCTAAGGTTGAATTTGGTCATAAAGCACAGGATTGCTGAAATGGAAAAAGTCTAGATCTTTCTTTTTAATACAGGGTTAAATGTCACAAAATGTTGCACACAGAATAAAAGGGACATTACTGATTTTTCTCTCTTCTTATCAGAATAGTATGGCTTTTGGATTCTTATAATAGAGTGTTCTCATCTCAGTAAAAATATTTTCAATTGTGATATGATATGTATGTGATGTCCGTTTCTTCATTGATGTTGGAGATGTTTGAAAAGAAAACAATGATATTATTAGTAGCATGTGGATAAGTAACTGATAGTATGATTATGATATTTAATATATCAAAATTCTATCATAAGATTTTACTGATTTCAAAAGACAAGGGAAAGTTGCAAATTGTTGAATGGAAAGTAACAGCAATTCAACCATCTAGATGCATCTAGTTTCAACCATTATTGTAAACGCATCATAAACTCTGAAACATTTGAGAAACTGCATAACATCATATATCATTAAAAGAAATGTTAGAACCAACACCAAAGCAGTTAAAACTTCATGAGAAAAAACTAACCCAGACCAATTTTTTTTCTTTGTGCCATAGATTGAACAATTTGGATGAAACCCTAAGTCAGTAAATATCAATTAGCTTCAAAAAGTCAGTTGAAAATGTTCAACTCCAACACAGTCTAGTCCACAACTCTCACTTCCATTGTATATAAACCCAAACTTGGAATTCTGCAACATTTTGGATACAGATACAGGAAGTCCACTTAAAAACATATGTATTCCACAGAACTCATTCCCAATTTTTGAGCATCCAGTGGAACACTTTAACCTGTTGAAGTGATGAAAATTTATGTAAAATATTGCTGAAACATAGCGTCTCTTAGATCTAATACATACAATATCAAGTCAAAATCAGGACCTTCATTCTCTTGTCATAAATCCAAAGGCTTTCCTGCAAAATAAGGTGGAACTCACTTCAATGAATTGGTTTTGGTCACAAACACTAGAGGCCCATGCTCCCTGTAAATCCCCATGCCGTGGGTAAACTTTTGGCTGGCCAAGGGCTTGGGTAGCACTCCATCTGGTGTATTCACAGAAAGGCAGAAAGGTTTAATGCTTAAGGAAAGCTTAAGAGAAGATGCATTCAGTAGAGTTTCAATATCATCATCATCATCATCATCATCATCATTATCATCATCAGTCTCATCATCATCATCATCAT
>JAOWAY010176613.1:0-10360 GCA_028565895.1 Goniobranchus geometricus | reverse complement strand
GAGAGAGAGAGAGAGAGAGAGAGAGAGAGAGAGAGAGAGAGAGAGAGAGAGAGAGAGAGAGAAATAGCTTTCTATTCCTACCTTTCCCTCATTCTCTGATATTCCTGTGCAACACCATCAAGACAAATAACAGTTGGAACTGGAATAGATAGTGTAAAGCTAGACCTAGACCTCTGACAGCCACAAATGAAACATGGCTATCACCATATGAAAGATTTTCCTCCAGCTGAATACCGGGTAGTTGTGAAGTTTCTTTTGCCAAAAATTGACCAATTCTTGGTCTTGGCACCTTCCTCTGGTAACCAGATAACAAATCAACATCTTATCTTTTTCGTCTAACCATGATCAATTAAAGCTATGTGTATTGTTCACATTTTGTTCAAAACTTTGAAGATAACTATCATGGTCATCAAAAACCACACAAGATCTAGAAATCTAGAATCTAGATCTAGACCTACATGCTATGTTTCTCGTTGAAGCATGTATGATCGCTTAAGCATCCCTGGTAGGCCTAGCACCTTAGAATATAATCCATGTCCCAGCGGGAGTCCATCATAATGCAAACATTTCTTTTGGAACTTTTCTTTTTCCTCTGCACTAACTGAATTCTTCTGCCACTCTTTTGGCAAATACAAAGCCAAATAAGGATCGGAAAAAGAATGTCTTAATGGGACTAACGAGAAGAGTGTATGATGTTATCTCAGTGCGCACTGTGTGTGTTCAGTATTAGTGAGGTGAAAGCGCTGTCACTTGGCGGGCATGTGTGTTGTGTGTGCCTATGGCTATGTGCGAGGCAGCAAAAGGGAGTGAGAGGAAGAAGAGCAGGCCCATTTAGTGGGCTTGAAGTGTGATGGTAAATTTTAAGAGCCATTGGTCGAGGAAGGAGGGAAACGGAGTGAGTATGCACGATTTTGGCTGTTATGAAATTGGTGACTTTCCGCCAATTGGCTGAAGAATGACAGGTCTGTACAGCAGTTGGATTAAGTGACAAAAGGGGTTGTTTTTTTTTTTTAAAGTCCGTCATCACAGATGCATTCTGAAGCTTTTTCCTCGATGAGCAGGTAAGGGCAATTATTATGCTAAAGAATGATGAAAATATGACAGTGCATCATACCTGCTCAAACTCTTCTGTTATTTGCTTGGGCTCTTCGTGTCGCTGAAACCACATCATGTATTTCGTATGAAACCGCCAAGACTGCTTCTTCAATGCTTTTGCTGCAAAATATTGAGCCTTTGTTCCCTGAAAGTGAAAATGTAAAGAAATATAACCACATACATATATTTCGGTACATTGTCTGAAATTGCAATGGAACGTCTCCCAACATGTGGCCAAGGACCCTGAGAAAATTTCTCAAGCAATCCAACAACTCTTGATCCCTGCATCAACTTACCAAGTACTATACATTATAACAATCAATTCCCTTGAAGGTACTAGTTAAGCCAAACAACCACAACATATATTTACCACCAGCCAAGGCTTATATGCAAATGAAAAAGTAAGTAGATCCAAAATTTTCAAATAAATATACCCATAAATATACTCTAAAAGTTCTATTGGTGGCCACTGTCATCCCGACTTTACTTCCAAACAAACTTAAATAAACAATTTATATCTAAAGTTAGTAAAACAGAGGTAAAATCCTACTACGGATTTCACCTCGCTAGATTTTACCCATGACAAATATCTTATCTTAGATGAAATTTAAGGCTCTTTCTTTCTCTGAACATACTGCTAGACAATTGAGCTCAGATCAAAGATCACCTAACATGTCTTTGATATTTCATTTGCATTACTAAGAAAGTCTTAACAATTCTATCTTTTATTTCCTTCAATTAAGCAAACAAAAAAGCATACATATCTGACAGTAATAATATTTGATCATGTTAACCTGCAAACACATTCTTAAAGAAAAGAAAAAAATATGACAATAAACAATAATATTATTGGTCAGTCTTCATTTTATAATTCATAGCTAAGTTTTAACTGCTAATCTGTGAGGATTGACCCAGCTCTTATGGTAGGTATTTCAGATATTTAAACAGTCCAATCTACAAAAGTTTCCATGCCCACACATTTTTGCGGTCTTGTGCATCATCTGTGCCAATTACACCTAAAACGTATTTAATCAGGTTTTATTTATGAATGTTTTCATATTGTGTAGTATATGTAAGGATGAACAAAAACTAGGTTAATTTCAATCCTCTTTCAGGCTGTACTGTAATGGTGCATTAATTAATGTCTATTTTTCCTTTAGCCTTCTAGAAGAACCTTTGCAAAGTATCATAGTTGCATATTTGCCATTCAGTTTCTATTGACTAAAAAGAGTAAAATTTTATGACCATAAAAGAAACTGGCACATGCCTTCAGGAATGCTCTTCTGACAGTGGGCTAGGGCTTAGGCGATAACCTGATCAGCATGACCTCACACATGGTTCATGCCAGGCCATTAACTAAATGGCGCATGAGCTGCGACAAGCACATTACACATGGATTACTGGAATAGCAAGAAATTTGTGAGGCTTCTCCACGAAAATCAATCAGACGAAGCATTCATGGCCATGAATTTTGTGTTGAAATAAGGGTATTGTGTGCTTGTGATAGTTTCTCAGTGTTAATTACAAATGAACATCACCCGCACCATTGCTAGTCGTTGGCTTTCGCAGCAAAGCCTGAATTAATATGGAAGTCACATTTCTTATGACATACGGCATAACAGGTTAATCTTCTTGTTACTTGCCTTCAGTTTTGGGAATAACATTACAATATATACTTATTTTATCACCACTCCCTCCAAACCTTTGAAAGAACGGATACAAATTTGATTCTGAGTTGATCAA
This sequence comes from Goniobranchus geometricus, assembly GCA_028565895.1. Classification (NCBI taxonomy): domain Eukaryota; kingdom Metazoa; phylum Mollusca; class Gastropoda; order Nudibranchia; family Chromodorididae; genus Goniobranchus; species Goniobranchus geometricus. The sequence goes on along the minus strand of JAOWAY010176613.1, from coordinate 7,522 downwards.
TTTTTCAAGCACAACAAACCAATTATATATCAGACAAAAAAAAATTATTTTTTTTTAAATTAATTTGTATAGTCAAACTTGCCCTAACGACCACCTGTACAAGACAACCACCTGCTCCAACAACCACTCTTCATCGACTCCCTTGGTTTTTGCCTATATTTTCTCTCTCTATAAGACGACCACCTCCTCAATGCGACCGTGACCATCTATTTTCTTTGATGAATCGAACTAAAAACCTCCCCAAGACCTGGCAAGCCACTGCCCATCATTCTGTTCCCGTACACCCTATGCTCTACTTAATGGTCATCCAGCTATTCTGATTTTTATCCCCTCCAAAAACTGATTGGTCCGGTCATTTATGTTTATCCATTGGTTAGCTTAAGCCCTCTCGATGACAGTGCAGGTATAGGCAAGAGCGGGTGGGATCAGTTATGGAGGTAAGAAGGTTGGTCAATCAGTCTTGCACAAAGTCTAAGGGTAATTCTATCCTATGAATGACATTGATTATAATGCAATGTGGTAAGCACCAGGGTGATAAACGTTTCATGCTTTCGAAATCCATTAGAACCTTGATAATTACATTGTATAGTAGGGTGATGACAAATCTCAGTCTGCTGTCTACTGTCTTGTCAACAATCGTCTGAGCACTCAAGTTCCCATTTAAATTTCTTTTCTTTTTTTTGCGATATATAAATAATTACATGTAGATCTACTCAAAAGAAGCCATTCGTTCTTCGCCTACCACCCCCCCCCTTCCCCACAGTGGGGCAAGGGTGTGGATTGGGGTTATTGCATGCCATTACAACTACTTCCTTAAGATGACCACTTTTGTTCATGACCTTTGGTGGTCATCTTGAGCAGGTTCGACTGTACTTCATTCTCAGTCACTCCATCTGATCTCTTCTCAAAGTAGCATCAGAAAGTTTTGTCAAATAACAGATAATAGGGTTTTGAAAAAACAACAAATACAAAAAGCAACTTAGCTGGTAGGGCTCTCAGTGACGGAGTCTGATAATAGTAGAGTACAAAAGTCATGACTGATAATAAAGTTACCAAAAAACTTCAATCTTTCTGTCTTGCTTCTCAAAACTTGAAATGTGTGAAATAAAGCTGCATTGTCATAAAGATGCTTTCCAAAAGAAGAAAACCCAGAAAGAACTCATAATCTGATGCTGATAATAATTACATCAGTCACAGCATGCATCCACTTACCTCCATATAATAAAATATGAAGAAAAGGGTTTCTGTCCCACACCGTTGATAGAACTCAGCAGTATCTCCATGGGGAAACGACGCTGAAGGATAATAGGCAGGTGTTGGACAAGGATTGCGGGGCAAGAAGTGTCTGCAAAAAGAGAGTGTTACTTCAGGCCACATCTTAATCTATGCCTGTTAACGCCTGTACAATATCTCTGGGAAAAAAGATTTGCTGGGGTAGTTAAAAGGCAGTGGCCAGTCAGCTGAATTTCATTTTCAAACTATGATCCAAGCTACAAATTTCTTGCCTTTCGAACATCTCAACACTAAATCGTACAATATAAATCTTTTTAACAAACCATAAATCTACTTAGCTTAAAAACCTGTCCATGTGTGTGAAGCTACAAAAGTAAAGACAATGGACATATGTCGCAAAGGGCAGGGCAAGACTTTGATCTATGCATTTTCCGATAGATGGATAGATGTGAAAGGATAGGGGTGGCAAGAGTGGTTGTGCAATAACTTGATTTTGAGCTTTAGTCATCACCTATTCATGCATTCAGCAGCTAAGAGTAGGGAAAGTGCTATCCCCCATTAAAGATCCTGAAAAATTTGTGATATAAAAATCGTTTGTAGTATCGCTTGTGCATACTTCAGTCTATTTTGATTACTTTATGCATGCAACTTATTTGTTTTCCATTTCCGTGTTGTTTTAGACCATCTTATAATATCTAGTCTTGTTTCGAGTTGATTAAACTTATTGAAAAATTATCTTCCCTTGGCGTAGCACTTTCATTTCAATTTCATCAATTCAAAACTTTACAATAGTGGCCCACCTGTTACTCGGCAACTAAACGTTGAAAGACTTGATAAGACTCCCTCCTCTATTCAACTTCATTGGCTCGAACTCAAATACCATGGTAGCCAATGCAAATGTGTGGATGCTCATGCCCCTCTGAGCATGGCAAAAGACGAATCCAGCTACTCACCAGAATGTGAAGGCAAGCTCAGCCAGAATTATTTCAAGAAACAGTTCTTCATCTACCTGAGTCAAGAGAACCAAAACCTTATGGGCAATTTCAATGCACTCCCTACATATGGAATGACCCTTCCAATCTCGGAAGCGGTCAGAAATAAGCTATTCTTGAAATGTGAACAATAATGCCGAATTACTGATTTGATATTGATTTTGAAATGGAGTGAAGACAAAGCATATTCCTGTTTGTCTTTTTTCAAAAATACATTTTTAGATTATCATGGACTAACATATCACGGTTCCTCCAGGCAACCTTCACTTGCACTGCCATAGGCATTCAATTTGAATTCTAGAAACCAGACATTTGCATTGGCAGCCTCATTATTTGAGTTTTGATTTAGTGTATTAAGTGTTTGTGATTCAGCATTTGTTCACAAAACTGCGAAGTGAGAATGTGATATAGGCATTGTTTGTAGTATCACTTGTTGTGTATACTTGAGTCTGATTTCATTGCTTTATGCTTGTGTCATATTTGATCTCAATTTCCAAGTTGTGTAAGATCCTCTTGTATTATCAAGTCTGTTTTTCAGTTGATTAAAACTTATAGAAAAGTTTTCATCTCGGGGCTTCATATTTTCATTGCAGAAATCAGTTCACAAGACTGATATTTCCCTATAACAAGTAGATATGGAAGCAATATTCTCGAGACTGGATAGCTATTTTTTTTTTAAACCTACCTAGTCCAACTCTTCCGCACACCCTTGAAAAATAAATCTTTTTCCTACGTCGTAGATGATTAATTTCACTACATTCCCAAATAATGTAAGGTAAAGTTAGTCCCGAACCCATGACTGAGTATAGGGGAGTTAGGGGTAGAGCCCGAATTATACTAGGCATGCGGCATAATGTGGAAGTTTGCCATTGCTTTCCACGCCACCTTTACTTATGCCAAGTCTAGGAAGACCTAGCTACTCATTTATACTGCTGGGTGAACAGGGGGCTGGGTCCCAACTCGGGCCATCTTTCATGGCAGTCAGCCACTCTACCAACTGAGCTACCTGGCCACCCGAAATTATGTACATATACAATAAGTAATTTCAGACCAAGAATTTATTGAAATCAACATAGAGAGTGGTGAATTTAGAATTCACATCTCTTCCAAATTTATATGTATCAGTGTCTTGCATTTTCCTTACAAATTTCTCTATATTGTTATTCTTTGTCGTCAGCTGAAAAGATAAATAATACTTGCGCAATAAACAGGTGTAGACAGCACATTCTACAATTATGTTTCACAACTACACATTTTCTTAACCCTTTACTGATCAGACTGATTGGATTGGCTCTGCCTTTCAATGCCTCAAACTATTAATAAACACTTCAAAAGCCAAAGGTTTCTTACATAGAATAACATGACTTTAAACTTCCTGTCTTGAAAGAGCAAGTGGAAGAGGGGAAAAATATGACTGAAACTGATAAAAATCTGTCCATTTTCTTTCATCCATCTGATTGTAACATCACTACAGCCTAGACCTGAGGCATCAATGTAAACTCAGGAATAGTTTTCTTTTTTTTTCTTTCTCTTGAGGAACTTGTCTGAGGTTTGAATGGTAGAGAAGAGGATCACAGGTCTAGCCCTATGGCCTTACAGGTCTTAATGAGTTGAGATCCTCCTCGGATGAAACCCATGACTCATATGACTGACCCTGTTTTCACCAAGAGGAGTCCCAGATAAGGCTAACATTCTTTGTGTGTTTATGTCGTATAATGATGTTGATGTGAAAGTGAATGAAAACAACTTGCCTGTCTATCTGAAAGTGAATAAAAATATAGAGCCATAAATTAGATCTATTTGGATAATTTGGAATAGATCTTTGTCTCTGGAAATCTACCTCAAATACCAATTCACAAAAGAATCCACAAACATGCTCAGTTATTTCCATTTCAAGGTCTTTGTTGGAAAGGCAATTAAAAATGCTACATTTTGGCAATCTCACTTTGCTTTTATATCTTATCTTTTCCTCTAAAAATAATTTCAAAATAAATTTGTGACGGTAAAATGACCCTCAAAGTCAAGGCCATATTGGTCACAGTTGACTCTAATTTATGAAAGTAAAAAAAAACAACAAAAAACAAAGGAAAGTCGGCATTGTTACCTTTCCAAAAATTTATACTTGCATACAATTCTTTCAAATAATTCGTTAACAAACAACTCATTCTGTCATACCTCATTTTCTCAGAATCTGATGGATGTGGAAGATGATGGTACACTGCGTCTAACATGTTAAGCTGATACATCTGATCTTTATTTAGAAGCATGGGTCCCAGAGGAGCCATCCCTAATAAAGGATTCAATCGAATGCTGTTTGTCTGTGGTGCTTGGGGCAAAGACTGTTGCTGAGATGGTGGTGTGGACAATGGTTGATTAGATAAGCTGATGGAACACTGTTCAGATGACGTTGATGATGGCGCGGTGGGTTGAGAGGGAGTTTGGGATGAATTACTATACAAATCTGAAAAGATGCAGTTTGTCAAACGTTGTTTATAGTTTAAACAATATACCAGTAATAGAAAACATTTTTTTTAAACAAAATAAAAATACACACACATAGCAACAAACAAATCCCCCAGAAGGATACTAGTTTAAAAAGGGATGATTTTCTTGTGCTTTTTTTTTAGTTTTTCAAATGTTAAAAATGATCTCTATTTTCAGTTAAAAAAAAACAACAATTAAACAACTTACACAGCTTAAAAGGAGACAAATTCAGCCAAAGTATCTTAAGTATCTTTAGAAACTAAAAAAAAAAAAGAAGAAATTTACAAAAATCATTTAGCCATGCGCAGGGGGATTCAGATGATTGTAAAGTAAAACACTCTTTTCTCATAACATTTAATTGTCAATAACGTATTCTTTTTAAAAAATAAGTTTTATATAAATGGAGGATATTAATCAACATGCAAGTTTACAATCCTGCTTTCCAGCTATTTTCAGCACATGAAGGTGTTTCTGTTCAAGACATGTTATATTTCATTTCAGGAACAAAAGAAAGTATTCATCTTTTGAAAACAATATAAGTATAGTCCCACGATGTTCATAACGACACTGCACATTCTGGCAAAGCCTCATATATAAACCACAGTGGGCAGGGAAAGAAAACAAGAAACAAATTACACTCACTAGAGGAATCAACAGGGGGATGAGATAAAGGCAATGTCTTTTCCAATTCAGTATTTGCAATCACTTGCTGTGCCATTGTTCGCAATGATAAGTCTTCATTCTGTGAAAATACATCAAACTTGACTGAAAGGAAGGTGTTAATTCATACTTACTTCAAGTGATTCATGCCTATAACAATAAAAAAAAAAAAAGAAAAAAAGAAAAAAAAAAAAAGAAAAAAAAAAAAAACACTCCACAAGAGAGGTAAAGAAAATATGGGTCAAATATAATTTTTTGCACCACAATAAGCTTTGTGGTAAATCAATAGCTACGAATTCTTGTTCAGGACTTTGGCATAGGTACTAGGTAAATGATGGGAGATTTGAAAGTGCCACAAATTTCTTAATCCAGCTCTCACCTTCATGTCTAATGTCAAGTATTTTTCATCACTTTCACGGCCTACCTCAATTTCATCCATTTTCATCATCCTCTCACTCTTATTCTTCATCAAAAGCTTTCTACATACCGACAACAAGGTACCAAAACAGCCTCCACCACTGAAAGTAATGTAAAACAAGATGGCAGTCTTGCTGGAGGTACTGATGACTGGAGGATAAATGGTGACCTTTCAAACCAAAGGGACTACCTGCACGAGGTTAAGCAATCAAGGCAAAAACCAGACACTAGTGTACTCTTGCAGGTTGAAGAAATTTAACCTCATAGAACTCAAGATGCCTTATGAAACAAACCTGGAAGAACAACAGGCATTCAAAGTAGCTAAATATTAATGCTTAGTGTATGAACTGGCAGCTAAAGGCAATACGATGAAGCTCTTCACTGTAGAGGTAGGATCGCGGATTTATGGCCAAATCTATGTACGCCTTTCTAAACCAGCTAAATCTGCCTCCCAAAGATGTGAACAAAGCATTTAGAAACATCAGAACGATTACAAAAAAGAGAATGCCTCATACTGGATATGGAAAAAGCAAAATGACCAGGTGTTACCTTCAGAAGCTATAAAAAGAACAGGAACCTCTAATATCGTGGGAGATAGACAATTAAGGAATAAAGAGTGCACCACGATCAGGGGAACTTATGGTCCTTAAAGTTGGTATGTCATCAGGATTTAGTGCGCAATCAACTCGAAACATTCAGGTTCGAACTCAATCAGCAACCAAAAAAGGCAGTGCTAGGGCACTGGGGAGTCATGACCTCAGTGTGGCCTGTTCTCCTCAGGATGTCAGAAGTAAAAGGCCGAACACCCGCCTGAGGGGGATCTTCTCTGAAGACCTTGCACTGTCTCACTCAGTATGAGTTTGCAACACTGATAATTAGCTATTTTTGTTTTGAGATGAATTGGGAACTGCACATCACACTTCCGCATTGTGCCTTTAAAGAATGAAATAGATGTGGATCACAAAAATATATCCAGCAATGGCCTCCCGATAAGCTAAAGACAACTTTGTCTATTGCTTGGTCAAATAAATGCCACAGCAATTTCAAGAAGTTTGGTGGTAAGCAAAGCATTCAAGGCTGCAATGGTGGTCGGCAATAGAGGACAAAGGATTAATGTGTACTATTTGTTCTTCACTTTTTGACACAGGGTTATGAACAGAATAAAATCTAAATTTTTGTTACAATAACCTTGCCATAGTAGAAAGTAAAATCAATTTATAGAAAACAGAATTCTAGGGGACACCATCCTTGGTAAGTGAAGGGTAAGGCATATATGTGAGCTTCCGAATATGTGAATTTCGAGGAATTGTACAGGTCAAGCTTGAGGTTCAATTATTCAAAACTATTTTGATCTTGAGTTAAAAACACTTTGTTGCCAGATCTATTCCAGTCAAGGGCAAGAGATTATATAAATGTTTTACTTGATACGAATGGATAGTGTAGTCACTACCATTTTCTGAGAAATTCCGAAAAACTGGGCAACAAATAATATCCCAACAGGACCAAATAGACAAGTCCTTTTTAACTCTCAACAGTTCCGGGCTTTTTTCCCCTTGCAAAAAATTTTAAGACCCTACATTTTGTTTTCTGCTAGAAATATATGACTAAGTGTCTGAAATTGTTCATATGACTCATCATCTTGTTCAGAAATGTCTATACATTTGTTTTGTATGTGTTTTACACAATCTGATTGACATGGAGACATACAGACAGACAATGTATGAGAACTTTTTGTT
>JAOWAY010176612.1:0-16659 GCA_028565895.1 Goniobranchus geometricus | reverse complement strand
AGACAGACAGAGAGACAGAGAGAGAGAGAGAGACGGAGTGATAAATCAAACATACATGGCATAAAAGACAATTTGAAATATTGAATATTTGAAAATTAATGGCTGTTATTAACTGTGCTTTGTTTATTTTAACACAATGTTACCTAGTCAGAGCAATATTTGGCTATAAGCTATTTCTTATATTAATTTCATTAATTTACTTTCACATATTTTCTAGTTTGAAAAAGAAGTGGAAGTCATGATTGATACCTCCTTGGATGAGAGTTGATTTATTGAACTTTTTAACCTCAAAAGGTTGTATACAAGAGTCTAGTTTTGTTTTCTTGCGTTGACTTTTATTATATGAGATTTTATCAATGGGAAAAGATACTGGCTACTCTTGTCTGTTAACTTGTTATAATACTTTATTTATTCTTCATTTTGTTTTCAGATTCAGCGATACATAACACTGTCTTCTCTGTACAAACAAATTGGCTTTAAGAGAAAAGCTGCCTTCTTCCATCGCATCTGTGGCATGCATTGTGTTGTACCAGACAGTTCTCCTAGTTGGTCCCAATGCCATGACCTGCTGATGCAGTGTTTAGAAGGCTACGGTCTCTCTGTTAACCCCAAAGAGTTTGAAAATGGTAACCATAAAATAGGTTCATATGATGAAAGTAATGAAGTGGGAGAAGAATAAGCTCAACAACTGTATATAAGGCTACTTTACAAATAAGGATTTTATTTGGGCTGGGTGGGGGGTGGGGGGATGGTGATTATAGGCTATGAGAGGAAAATTATTATACAACTTACTTATTTGATGAAAAAAAAAATTACATGTTATTTAGGAGAGGTCCATTTTATTCTTTTTTAAGGTAGTCAGTAGTGTTATCTGTAAGCTCTGCACTGCATTTCAGTAGCTGTTTTTGATGTTAATAGACTGGGATGTTTGCCAGATAGCAAGGGGGATAAGCCAATATATACCTTAAGATGATTTCCATTTTCTGCATGAATATAAAGAATTGCCTTTAGCAGAAATGATTTTTGTCGATGAAATGTCTAGCGGAATTGAGGGGATGAATTGTTTCTGGCTTGGAGTTAGTCAAATGGGTCTGATTCACAGCCAAATGTTCATGCAAGTGTAAAACTTTGAAAACAAATTTCTCTTCCAACGAAACTGCTCATTGGTCTAGGATGCATGATGTCCACAACAATCAGATCACTTTTATTTCAATCTTTACATGTCTGTCACACTGTCAGTATATGAAAATTATGCATGGAGAATCATACACTGTCTGTTATTAGGTGGGTAGGCCTGGCGCCTGTCATCTCAATATGACTAGGCAAAGGCAAACATCTATCAAATCATTCATATCCACCATTTGGCTTGCATGTGTCTCAGTGAATTGCCAAGTACTTTTAATAAGACTTGTGATTTTCAACAACTTTCAGTGAGTTTTGTAAACAAATGGGAAGGCTTGATTCTGCCAGAAATGATCATCAAGTCAGGGGGAATTTGGGGCGTTAGGCAGACTTGTCTGTTCAGCAGTCTCCCAAGTCTTGAAAAGATTTGAAAGTCTTGAAAGTGGCCTTATTTTAAAGGTCCTAGTATGAAGTGTTGAAACAGTTTTGAATGTGGTGAATTTTGTAAGTGATGGGATTTTTCAGCTTTTTTAGAATTGTCCGTCCTTTTTATCCATCCAATGGCTAGAAATCTTCAATCTGTTTTGTTAACTTACTGCCATGGCCTCTGCTGTTCTTGTTTTATTTCATGCAGATCAGTCTTTCTGTTCCATTGGATTAGAAATAACTTGAAGGAAAAAGTTGATATGGGATAAAACCAATGATTTCCATCTACTACTACTGCCGTCTTGTTCACCTAATTTCACTTTCCCAGTCTACTCTTATTTGGTAACCCCATTAGCCTCAGATGACCTGCCTTCACCTTTGTTTTCAAAAAAGCAAGCTATATTACTAGGAACATAAAAGTAACTCAACAAATTACAGTTACATACACCCAAGCACATGCCATGCAAGATCATGGTCTGCAAAAATGCTAGCCAACTGAGAGTTTTTTTCTATATAATTGTCACACCCATAGGTTTGTCTGTCTGGTCAAATAATTTTGACTTTGTCTGATGCTATGTTATAACTCTGTTCTGTAGGTCGTGTGGAAGGATGGCATCCCTTACAGCTTCGTGTCCTCCATGAGCTCGTCTATGCTGCTCGGAGAACATGTATCCCTCAAGTAGCTGTCAGGTAAGTTTTGCGCCTTTCACTGCTTTTTATGATAAAATTTTGAATATGATGTAATAGAATAACAGGTTGATAGATACTGAATTTTTCCTCTAAACCACATTGAGAGACTTCAGTTCTCACTGGTTTATGGGAATTGTCCTCAATTTTGGTTCAATCCCAGCCTCCTTGTGTTCTCCTCAAACCTCCTTATTTTTTAGAACCTTCCAAGCTAGTTCTTGTCTAGTTCATAAAAGTTGCCGTTTTCGAGCTGGATCTGCTGATAAGGCTGGAGCTTATTCCAGTGCATGTAGCATGAAGTGAACAGTGACAGATTTTAGCCATTACTCTCTTTTGCAGAGCACTTATACAGCCAAATCTGTAACCATTTTTACCACAGGTAAATTTTCTTGCTTAAGGAAGTAAACACATGTGTCCGTAGCGAGAATTGACCATGCCTCCTCTTGAGCCGCCGACCAACACTACCTCTAAGCTAAACTGCCCCCTATAAACGTTTTAAAAAACTTTTCAAGGATTTAAGTATGCATACCAAAAATTGTGAACTTTCAAGGAAAGTTTTACTCATGTGTTTTTTTTTATCTGCCTTCAGGCCATACTCATGTGAACAATAATTTTTATTTCATCGAGGGCTTTTTGTAAGGGCCTTTTATTTGTGATGTTAAGTGAAAGTTATGAATAACTCTGATTCAGTTTTTAAAAAAATTTAGTTTTGGATTTTGATGCAGATGGAGTTATTAGGTGCCTGAGGTTCATGTTTTCTTCTTCAATTTTGCTCCTTCCAGGCACATGACTCTCTTGGTCCAATTGATGCTTCCTTACATCAATGTAAATGAACAACGAGAAGCTCTTAGTGGATTATCTTCCCTGACTCAAAAATGCCCCGGAACGCCTCAACCAATTGCATTGGACAGCGGTCTGATTTTGCCTCCTGTAGCACTGTTGTCCCTGCCATCTGTAAGGTAAAAGTGACAAAATTTGCATTCCTTTGAAAACAAGGTTTCACGCCCTCTGAAAGATTCTTGTGAAATTATATACGGTCATTGTTTATTATTGTTAAACATGTTTTAATTACTTATTTCATTAAAGGATAAGAGAGAAAATCTTGCAGAACAGGAAGATATCATTTGTCAATCATTTAGTCACTGGATTTGTGATAAGTTGATAAAAGTGGATTTAAATTGAGCTGAAATGTCTTGAATATTCCATAGGTCTTTTTTTTTCTAAAAAAATAAAAAGCAAGCAAAATGAATCTATTTGGAAATGCAAACACCCCAAAACTGATTTGTTTATTCAATTAAGAACAAGAAGGGAATTGACAAAATTCATCTTCGTACGAGGCATCAAAGTCTATTGAAAACAGTAATGGAATAAAGAACAACCAACTGAAGGAGGAGGCTTGCTTTACTGACTCAGAAACACTGCTGGGTAGTCTCTACAAACTGTTCTGTGTTATGCTGTTTCAAATGAGTTTGAATGTATTGCTTCCCCTTTCGAAGCCTCTTTGTAAAGTTATGGCAATTATTGTTCTTGGTTTGCCAGGTCGTTTTTTGGTCTGTTCTCTAGAGTAGCTCATCAGTGCTTTATTCTATGGTGTATTTTCATAGTGTCTTAGAATGTGTCCCAAAAAGTCGCCATTTGTTTTGGAGTATGGTCAAAGACAGCAGTATTTCATTTTTATTCTCCTATAGTGAGTTGTTTCGTTATTATTATTTGAGGAGAAGAAGACCAGAAACAAGATTTGCTGATGGCACAATGAAGGCATGAATCTCAATCTCAATAGGGAAATTGGCAAAGGTCAGAGTAAAATACGGGAGTGGCTGTCATGAATTTTACAACTCAGAAGAGGCAAACATCAGAATGCTGGACATAGAAGTATATTGGAGATGAGACGGTAACTTATGACAAAAGGCATGAAGAATTGGACATGATACTTAAAAGCACACTGACTGTTATACTATGTAAAAATGAGTCTGTCCACTTTTATGAGAAGAGGAAGTCAGTGTATCAAATGTGCATTACTCTCCCCAGAACATTTAAATTGTTACCACCAAGTCATCACCTACAACCTCATCAAATGGATGTTTCGGGAAACAAGACCAGTTCACAAGGGGTTTTTATCTACACGCCGCTTTCCCTTCAGAATCAGAAGAAAGATGACAGTAGACCTGGTGAGTCAGTTTTCTATTTAATGGAAAATTTGGTTATTCTATTTTATATTATTTTTCTTCTTCTTTTTTTTTGTATCTTTGTATAGCCGGCCGTCTCTGTTTTTCTCTTTTCATTCAGAAAAGACTTGCATGAATCAAGTAATACCTTTGAGATTATATTGTTAATTTGCAGGTACAAAATGATGATGATAGTCTGTATGATATGAAAATTAATACACATGGAAGATTATATAGATGACTTTGCGCAATTGATGTACCTTTTTTGTAACCCTTTTTTTTCTTTGTAATTTGATTTCGGATGTATGAAAGAATGAGAGAGTTTTGAATAGGCATTTCTACACAGTGCTGACGAATATGACAATTAAAAAAAAAAGTGTTGAGTTCATGTTACTTTTTCAATCTCTTTTTTATTTTCATCACCATGTCCAGATTTCAAGTGGGTGTGTGGTGATGTTTGTGAGGCCGCTTTGCAGCTTGTTAATCCTCTTGCCGATGAGCTGAAAATTGTTTATATGGTTTGTGTCATCTTTTCTCTGATTACTTACGGGATTATTCAGATGGAAATAAAGTATCGGATGGTCATAGTCTCATTCCAAAGCCTTTTACCTTTTGTATGAGCAATTAACATCAAGGTTTTAACAAGCATGTCCCAGATGTCTCGTTTTCTTCTCAGAATTCAATTATAAATTTAAAAAAAAACAACTTGATGGATGTTTTACATAATTAAAAAGCAGATTTTGAGGGAAATATATTAAATTTGATGTCCTTGGGAGAATACTTAAAAAAAAAAATTCAGTTAAATGTCTAAATATTCCTCATAAAAAGAAGCAACTGTTAGGTCATGTGCATGAAGAGGATGATCTAGATTTATTTCAGTGTTCTCTAGACAACTGGAATGTAGTCTGAAAACAAGAAATCTGTATTCTGAAATGGATTCATGGAAGCTGACAGACATGGAGGGAGTTAGGAGTCTGATGACTTCATGGCTGAAAAGCTTCCAGGTCGAGTCATTGATTCCAAATAGTGTGAAACATTTTGTGATACTGTGATGCACCGATAGTCTTGACTTTATGGGGAGGTGTGCAAAAACAGTGCTGTTGTTTTCATTTGAAAGGGCCTGTGATGCCTCTGGATGGAAACTTGGTTTCGGTGCAATCATGATAAATGGACGGGTTGTTTGGCGTCATACATCTATTCTTTCCAATTTTTAGTCATATGGTTTGTTATGTCTGAGCGTAAACTATAAAAAAATGTGAAAAAGTGATTTCCAAAGTTTTCATTTCAAGCCCTGTAGAATGAAAACAGCAGAATGCCAGTGGACATTTTTTACCGTTTATTAATTGATTGATTGTCTTCGTCCTTTTTCTTTACACTTATTCCTCATTTGGGGTTGCTGTAGCTTACTGATAGAGGGTTGGTCTGGATGCTAGTCTCTTACAGATTATATTTCGAGCCGAAGCTGTACCCATTTCTACTGGGGTCAAATGAAGCAACAGGGGTAAATTTTCTTGCTTAACCCTCATATCCCATACTAATCTATCACTATTGATAATTGAGTCAGCTCACCTATTGTCACAAAGTCTAGACCTGGACACAGTTTTGAGGGTGGCTACCCTGCCGCACAAGTGTGACTGACCATTGACGGCCCCCAGGCAAATTCATGCACAGCGAAAGCAGTTTTTCATCCAGGCTAAAAGCATGTGCGGTGATGATGGTTAAGCAAGAAAGTTTACTCCTGTTGCTTCGCTTGACCCAAGTAAAACTGGGTACAGCTCTGTCTGGAAAAGTACTCCGCAATTGACTAGCATCCTATTCAGAGAGTGGTGGATGAAGTCTATTACTGTCCGCTTCATGTTATAGAAATCGGAATCAGCTCCCGCCCTCTGAGTCGATTTGGCTTGAAAGGACTAGAGTTTTATTCCTCATATTCTTTTATTTAAGCATGAAATCTTTCATCGATTGAATGTTTTATCAATTCTTTTATTTTTCCTCAGGGGTTAATGACGTCAGATGTAGATTGTGAGATATTTCCTGCCAGCCCTGTTATACCATCTGACTCAGGTCTAATGACTGTGAAACTCATGTTAAAACCAAAGGCGGCAGGGATGCTTAAAGTCTTAGGTAATTTGATTCATCCTGTACTCAGTCTGAACTAAAGTGGAATCAGTATTCTCTCCGTCTCTCTTGGTTTACATGAAATGTTTTGGAAATACAAAAAATGCAATTGCAAACCTCCCAAATCTACACAGTTTCTGATCAGAATTTTCTCAGTTTTGCCTCCAATTCCTCCCCTCTATATTCCTCTCAAATATCCTCACTTTTTGAGAAAGTTTTCAACTGATAGTTGACAGCTCAGCCTAGCACTCCTTTCAAAATATTGTCAAATTATTTTCAGTGTGAGATAATAATGATAATAATAATAATAATGATAGTTTATTGATTCTTAAAAGAAAATGATACTCTGGTCAGCTAGTATAAAACTGGAAATAAAAAGATAAGTCTCACAGGCATTAAAAAAACCCATCTAAAAAGAATTTCTGTTCGACATAGGCCTACATTTTAAGAGAATAAAATTATTCAAAAATTTTACTCCCCCAACCCTCAAATTCCCTGAAAAAATTGAATTCCGGAGTTACACAGTAGGCCCTTTTGTCAGAATGTACCATGTATGATATATGCCAGTATTATTTAATGTGTAAGCTGTAAAACCTCTCCATTTATGAAAGTTAAGGGATGGACGTCTGCTATTGGTTTTAGCCTTTTCTTTACAATATTCATACATAGATACTTACTAGGGAAGTAGTCAGTCTCTGTTGGATCTGTGCATCCGTCCCATTATCTGCCTCCATATGTCTCTTTCCTGTGCAGAGGATCTCAAAGCTCACAGGTCTTGAATTGATTTGAATTAACTGGTATTGTAGGACATTGATGATTTGTAGATACTGATTCTTCAATTTGTTTCTAGGTCTTTGTTGAATATTGTTGGGAGTGGTGTTTGTGTTCACCCTGTCTATTTTGCGCCTCCTTTGAAACATTCAACCATTGCTGATTGAATTGCAATTGCGCTGTCTCTTTCGATGTACAGCCTAGAAGTTTCCATCTCTTCCTATAAGCATTGAATGCATTTATTCTCTGTTGTCTAATGAATTGTAATATCAAAATATCATATCTTTTTGGATGATTGAGTAAACTGTAGAATTATTGTTATTATGTATAATAGATCTACAACCTAAAGCAACTGGTTGTTTAAAATTCCATCCCTTGCCTTTTGTGTATATTTACAGGCTACAATACTCTAGTTTTTGGTGTTCAGAGCAACTGCAAACTTCGTGACTTGACAGATTTGAAACCATCCATAACAGATATCATGATAGAGGTTATACCTCCTTTGCCTCAGATAGTGTTGTCCTGCTCACTACCAAAGTCATCTGTATTTACAGCTGTTGGAGGTGCAGATGTAACAGCCTCGGGGGCAGCTGTCCTCTTTGCTGGACAAAGGTAAAATGATCAAAAGAAGGAATGGTATTATGACGAGTTCTGTTTTGTGCTTTAGTCCACAATTGGCCAAATGGGTAAGGCACTGATCTTGGGATAGGGAGATCTCGGATTCGATTCCGGCTAGCGACAACTTGTTTTTTTCCATAAGCTAGAAAATTTGCCCTAATTGTTTCAGTTGACTCAGGTGTTAAATGAGTACCTAGCAATAGGCTGGTATTGTTGTGCTGAATGTGTTGCACCTTACTGTATACTTCCCAAGGAGTATGCCTGCTAGGGGATAAATTCTTGTAAAGCGCTTTGAGATTGCTTGTAGAACGGTGGACAGCGCTATATAAATGCATTCTTTTTTTTACCTTCTAAAATAAATTTGAATGAATGCTTTGAATGTTTATGTGATATTTTTGTACCAGTCTTCAAGTCAGGCAACCAAACATACACCCTGCAAAATTCCAGAATCGACGGCCAATTACACAAATTTTTCCCAGACACCATTCAACTATGTGTTAAAGAAAGCAATGGCTTGAGCAGCTTTAAAAATGTTCTTCAGTCAATTAATCTCAGATATAGAATAAAAAATTAGATGAAAGTTCTTCCTCCTCTTTTTTTTGCCTTTACCTGATGAACATTGTGATGGAACTCACTAACTTTTCAAGGCTCTTGTCATAACATATGAAATTTTGAGGAAAGGTTTTATGCCAGATTGCCTTCTTAACACAGCCATGTGTTAAAAGAAAATGGAAGGAAAGAAGAAATAGTAGAATTTGATATTGCCTGTGCAGCATCTTTACAATTTACTCTTAATGATTTTCAACTGCCAAGAGTCTTCTATAAGTGCAACTTGTACAAAAATAAACCAAGCATCAGCTGTAGGAGCAGCACCATGAAATGGAGGCAGTTAGTGTTCGTAACATAGCGCAGGGGTTAAATAACAATGTCCTTACTAGAAATTGAACCCATAACCTTTCAGTTGCAAGTCCAATGCACTACTCACTGCCACCGGAACCTCTATGGTTATTATAAGTCTCGGCAGGGATTTGATAACTGATTTTTACTGACCAGTGAGCACAAGATTAGGGAGCTCGCATGTCCTGAGATTTGAACTCTGGATCTTTGTCTACTAAGCAGGTGCCACACCTACATAGTCACAGTTGAGTTATTATGAACATGAGCAAGATGAAGACAAGAGTTAGAAAATCAGTGTCAAAGTGTCTGGTGGGAGATGTGTTGATGGGATGATTTGCACTTCTATTCCTTTTTTCTTATGAAGGAAAGGTTTATGTTTTTGAAATGACGAGATGGCATCGGCCAGCAAGCAGAAGCCACTGCTGTTACAATCCTAAAAATAAACCAACTTCTTAAATTTCTTTTTTTAAGCTACAGAAGCGGTGAGAATCCTATGAATAAACAAGGAATGTGTCCTGACAATAAGGGAAAGGGTTTTAACACAGATTGATAAACCAAATTAAAGAGAGGGACATTTTAGTCTGTCAGTGAAAGAAAACACATCGAACCATCGATTGCTCATTCAGTCATAATGCAGAAATAAACTGAAATTCAAAGATACATAATTTTATAAACAACAAAGAAAAAAAAGAGTTTGATACTCTTTTCATTGTTCAGTATTTGCATATTATGTTTTTATACATTCAGATTTCACCAACCCTCTAATATACACGTGCATACTTTTACCATACGCCCATGAAATATACAGAACCAGGACAAATGTTTAGTGTGAAAAAAGATAAATCTCAGTGTAAATGTGTAAGCAAAGCTCTTGGGAAAAAATCAGCTTCTTTCAGGTTTTGTAACATTTGAAAAAGTTAACATTTCAAAAATGTGTGGTAGGATTAGCCGATGAATATTTCTCATATATTCATTTATTCCCATAGCACTGAGTGTGTCGTGACACTACAGAACACTTCAGAACAGCCTGTGGAAAGTTTGAATATTCTGTTGAAGTCTAAAGGAATCATGCAAGGTAGTTGATACAGTGTTTTACCTTTCCTGGTTTGGGAATTCTTTCAGTATAATGTTTAACATTTTTGAGGGATATTTATTTTACATGCAAAACAACTCTTTGATGAAATTTAGCTTTGAGTTTCCTTGCCTCAAAAGTAAAAATGATTTAAAAAAAAATAAAAAAATTTCCTGTTCAATATCTGGCCCGCTGTGTATGGCATTAGGAAAAAAAAGCCCTTGATGGGCCTAATCACAAGATTTCCCTTGTTTGTTCTAAAGACAATATAGAAAATGTCAGGATGAAGCAGCCTATAAGAAGGCTAAATGATTACAATTGAATAGTCTTTTAAAGTATAAAATAACTTTTCATCATCCTCTATCTTTATTATAGAGACTGTTTCCAGAATGGTGATGTGGAGTGAGGAGAATGTATCGTCTCAACTGCCTGTTTTACCTTCTCATCAGTTGTGTTTCACCGTGTGCATTCAGGGAGACAGTGATTTCATGCCCCCTGTGGACACAGGACTCAGTAAGAATAACACTTAAAAAGGGGTTCTAGTGTCTAGTGTGTAATGTCTAATACATGAAGTTGATTTGGGCGGAATGCAGAAAGTGTCTAAACGCTGTCTACGCAACTACCCCATTTTGCAAATGTTTTTGAAACTCTTTTAAGACTGTTCAACCAGTCTGGTTTGCATTTCACATATTTCTTTTTATTTAATTAAAAATGCATTTTTGTTCCAATGCGTACGTGGTGAATTGTATGATCACATTGTTTTGAATCCCAGTAAGTCCTTGTTTGTATCAGGTGTTATTGAATACCCGACCATTGGCACAGTAAGATCTCGTCAGTTTGCTTGAGTAAGTTTCCCTTTGAAATGGCTTCATCTCTGTATACTCCACACTATGCTGGGCAAAGATTTGGGTTTTGAAGAACTGAATATCTGGGTTACCCAGATTTAAATAACTTGATCTTGATATGGATGTAGGTCATAGCTCAACCAAGACAATCCAAATCATCACCAACTTCGTTACAAGATTTGTATTCTGCATCATGGAGTGAGGGCTGAACCAGGTTGTTGTACATGGTTGCTTTGATTTGTCACAGCATGTGCATTGTAAGCCTAGGCTATAATATTATACTTTAAAAATGCCATGGACCTCCTGGTAAGCACCATTGCAATGTGACGCGCAAGACACCCGCAGTCTCGCATGCATGTGTAATTTTCTGCACTAGGCCCTAGGCCTAAGATTTGGATCAGGCTGTAGATATAGACAGCAAAAACATCAAAATCCAAGTTGAAATCTGGGTCAAAACCGGTCTGGCCTAAAAACTGGATATCCAAATCAGCAAATATAACTGGTTATCCAAATTTGAATCTGGACTCCCACTCAGGCCTACTCCACATGGAGATGAGAAAGTATTTGGTTGGAAGAGGCCTGTTGTGGAACATTTGTACACTGCTTTGAGAACATTTAGTGAATTTAGTGTAATATTAAAAGCTCAGATTTTTGCAGATAGTATAGCCATGACCACTAAGAATTGATTCTATAAGATGTTGAAAAAGCAGAGATAAGGTCATTTCAGTTTTGTTCTTATCTTTATAAAAGGATTTTTTTGCATACACTTTTTTTGTTTTATTTTGTTTTATCTTTGATGTCTGCTAATCTCATGATGTCCAGATTTAAATGGCAAAGCGCACCTTCCATCAAAAATGTGTTTTTGTCATTGTTTAGATCTACTTGTTTTCACAACAATTTCTTGTTTGTTCACAGGATCTCCCATGTCTCAGTCAAGTCAGTCCAAGACTGAAAGTATAGATGGAAAGGTACAAATCATTCTTTTTTTTTTTTTCAGTTGACAGATGCTATAGGCTAGGGTGTAAATTCTTTTTTACACCTAACTTTGTGGGATGGGGTTGGTTTGGGGGAGGGGGGCGGTAGGCTGTTATTGGTGGTAGATTTAATCATAAATGATTTAAATAACAAACATGCTGAAGCCGAGAAGGGAACTGTGAGGATGGCCATGAGAGGTAAGTTTCTGAAGATCAAATATTGTTGGTAGAAGTTTTGGAAAGATAATAATAAAGATTCTTGCCCATAATTTTAACAAAAGGCTATTTGAAAAGATGTTTAAACTGGCAGATTTTGTAAGCATTTTGAAATGGCAGATGAAAAGATGTTTGGATTTGCAGATTTTGGGGGTTTGAATTTGCAGATTTTGTTTGCACCTTGTAACAAGAGATGAAAAGGTGTTTGAATTAGCATATTTTGTTGATTTGAATTTGCAGAATTTATAAGCACCTTTAAACCTTAGATGAAAATATGTTTGAATATGCATATTTTGTTGGTTTGAATTTGCAGAATTTATAAGCACCTTTAAACCTTTGATGAAAAGATGTTTGAATATGCATATTTTGTTGGTTTGAATTTTCAGAATTTATAAGCACCCTTAAACCTTTGATGAAAAGATGTTTGAATATGCATATTTTATGAATTTGAATTTGCAGAATTTATAAGCACCTTGTAACTTTAGAGGAAAAGATGTTTGAATTAGCATACTTTGTAAATTTGAATTTGCAGAGTTCATAAGCACCTTGTAAGAGGAAAAGGTGCTTGAATTGGCAGATTTTGTTCACATTTTGTAACATAAGATGAACATTTTTGAATTTGCCGAATCATCATAAGATGAAAAACATGTGAATGTACCCATTTCTAAGCACTGTTCATAACAAGGTGAAAGGATGTGCACATTTTGTTAGCACTTTGCAAAATGGTGGCTGAAATCTCATGGCAAAGTTACATACATGTATCTGTATAAAAAAAAAAAAAAGCATTTTGTTTTTAAGCATTTAGTCTAATTTAATCATTTTTTCATTGTGTAATTAAATTTCTACTTCTTTATGTCTTTTTGTAGAGTTTGGATGCAGTTTTAAGCCTTGAGTACAGTGGAGGCGATGGTTTGAAGGCTGGCTATTGCAGGAAGTGTTCTTTGTCTTTATCAATCGATGTGCTGCCATGTTTGTATATTGTAAGATGGGATGTCCAACCGACTGACAGGTTTGTTTCAAAAGTTTCACAATTCTTCACACAGATTTTCCTTCAGGTTTGGATGTTTGGGATAGTCATTCAAAGAAAAGTTGTGTTGTTTGAACTTTGGATTCATGTTTAGGAAACAGACAAGATTGTAAATAAGAATAAGAGATCATGAAAATGTCGAGATTTTTGAATTAGAATTCAAGGTGTTGAATTGTTCTCAAATCACAGAGGTTCAGAAAGAAAAAGAATGCATGATGTTTGTTGACCAGCAGAGCTATTCCCTTTTTATAGGACAAAGCCAACAAAGGTTGCAGCTTTTCAGCACTGCTTTGTGGGTGGGGGTGGGAGGGAATGAACCATTTGAGATGGTTGTGATATACCTTTGTCATGTTGTGGTTGACACATTTTGGAAGAGGAGAGTCTCTCATAGCTGACCTGATGCGTTGGTAGGATGCTGAGTGTCACAGATGTTACTTATCTCTCTCTCAAGTGGCGTGTCCTTTCCAGGATGTGGCCTTCATGACTGCCATCTTGAATTTTTCTCTGTCCCGTGCCATCTTTCCTGCAGTTATGATGTCTGTGTGCAGGTTTTCTTGGATGTCATCACTCCATCTTCTCATAGGTCTTCTTCTCCCTCGTTTGCTGGGTATCTTTCCTTCCATTATGATTCTTTTAAGGCTCTGGTGTCTTTTTAGGTGGCCAAAGAAGGTCCAATTTCTTCTCTTTATTGTTGTTGTGAGCCAATCTTTTTCAATGTTTATGTTACTTATAATTAGTATTGAAATGTCATTCAAAAGGAGATGAAAAGATGTTGAATCAACTAGGTCCATTGAGAATATCTCCTGTCTTTCTCAGCGCTATACAGTCTTAAAAGTGTTGAAAATTGTCCTACTTTTCTTTTGTCTGAGGAATTAAACTTTTTATGAAACCGACTTATAAAACTGCTTTGCAGTTCAGAGTAGAAAATGCTCAGGTATTGATAGGGAAGGGAGTTGTCAAATAAAAAAGTCAATTCATACAAAAATTCATGGAGGGCAGTAACATGTAAATCTTCTCAATGATGCATTGTTGGAAAAAAGGAAAATAAAAAATAGGATATTTTGGTTTGAATGGAGTTGGGGTGGTTTCATTGAAAGCTCTGAGACAGATAACTTAATGAATACCTCTCTTTAAATGTTTACCTTGAAATTAATTGTAGACTTAGCCCCGGAGATGGATTTTTCATATGCTAATTTCTCATTTGAACTTGCCCTTTAAGAGAGCTTTTTGGACTTATTGAGCAGTCCCTGTGTCATCTTTTTCAGTATGTATAATAACAAAAAACAACTCAAAACGAAACAAATCAATGTGCGGCTTCAGAAAAGGATGAAATAAAGAAAAACAAAAATAACACAGCAAGCTCTTCTGCCTGTCTTGTGTTCCTGATGGTGCCAAGAGAGAAGTAAGGTAAAGATCTACGGTATACCTTGACAGTAAGGTCCCCCTATAAAAACAACAAAACCACAGTTCTCATAGCATGATTGCTTTCCTTTTCTTCTTCCTTAAACAGCCCTACTCATTGCCGTTTCCTATTAGACCTTGTCAATGTGTCAGGCCAACAGGTAGAAGTGCATTATACCCAGGAGTCTCATGTCACGCTGGAGGCACAGCAAACTAAAAGGTTGGATGGACAGAATTTACACTTTAAATGAGGCTTTGCTAGAGCGTGGTTTGTCATCATCGTTATGAACATCATGTTTAAAACTGCAGTTTTATGTCTGTTGTGTTTTTAGTGAAACGTTATGTATTTATGTAAACATAAACATTTAGACAAGCAGACTAAGAGAAAAGACAATAATTTAGTCTATACATTTAATAATAATAATTCCAAGTGGTCAAACAGGGGCATGGGATAGCTAAGCTTATACAAGTACTTAGATATCTAGATCTTCACTAGATCTGTGTATGTCATTAAATAAAGGAGAATCATACAGGGAAACATTCATACTGAATCTTAAAGAATACAAACTGTCACCCAAGGGAAATCAGGCGCTCAGATTCTCCTAGAATCACAATCAGATATAACAGATGCATGTCTTTCGACCAAGGGAAGTCCAGTCTCGCAAACCAAGTCAGACTCTCGACATGCTGGAGTCGACACAGGCAGATGTGATAGGTCAGAGAGAAAGTGACTGGCTTATAGAGGCCTGGGAGCGAGAGGATGCCATATTCTCTTATGCTATAGAAGCAATCCGATTGGACTGGCGAAGACAGGAAGAAAGGAAAGGGTCGTCAAACATAGGCCCATGTCTAAGAGACAGACCCAAGGCAAG
The DNA here is from genome assembly GCA_028565895.1 of Goniobranchus geometricus. NCBI lineage: Eukaryota > Metazoa > Mollusca > Gastropoda > Nudibranchia > Chromodorididae > Goniobranchus > Goniobranchus geometricus. The sequence goes on along the minus strand of JAOWAY010176612.1, from coordinate 1,448 downwards.
GTCAAACCTAGGCCCACGTCTAAGAGACAGACCCAAGGCAAGGTCAAACCTAGGCCAATTCTGATTTGATTGAAAGGTAACTAAGGACGAACAGGCCCACACAACAATGTCCTATTTCATTAATTGATCTTTTAAACTCTATAGGCTATCCCTGTAATAATTCTTCTGTGACAAAATTTGAAAAGCAAAATTTCCCTGGTCTGTGGTCGACTTGATTTATAGCATGAAGGTTTTCTGTTGATAACTATGATGAAACAGTCACTCTGATTTTGGCTGCTTTTTTAGACTGTTAAGTTCATAACCTGGCTGTTAATTTTGTTTTATGCTCTATGAAATCACTGAGGTAAGTTGAATCTAATTATGTTCACTATGGGCATCATGAATTTTAAAACAAGAGCCATTCAGTGTAATTTTATTCAATAAATTTTGTTCTTAACAATTATGACAAAAGTGACACAATTTGAGGGACAAGCTTTTGGTACTCGACAAATTTCTACTATTTGGTATCATTTTATTTCAGACATAAATACCCATCAAGCAAAGTTAAATCTGTTGTTCAGTCTAAATATGAATCTGTGTATTTATTTATTTTGTGAAGGGTTAGGCCATGCATTTTTTGTTGTTTTTTTTGTGGTGGTGGTTGACACTTGTAGATTTATTTACTTTCAATGGATTGCATAATGTTTCAACAATTTTTTTTTATCACCACCTCCCCTGAAATCTACAGTGAAGTGCATAGACATAACAGTTTACATTGGGGTTCTCACACAGATTATAAACAAAATAAATAAAATAAAATAAATAGATAAAGCCTTTAATGTCCTACAGGGAAATTTTTTTTTTTGGTTTCCCTCCAAGGCAGTTGTAAGTTGAGATTGAAAGAGTCTTGTTTTTTCTGTCCTGACTTTTAAGGTTCTTTTTTTTGTACATTTTTATTTTGTTTAGAAAAGCAATCTTATATTTTGACTTTTGAGACATAAAACATTATTTTCAAATAGACGGTTGCAATTTTTTTTGAGATAAAGTAAAAGGTAGAGTTATAGATTTGTACTTCTCATCGAATCTCAACATTTTGACGTGATATGTTATTGTAGTGTGTATTTCTTTAAGACACATTTCTTTTACTTTTTTTTCCCCAAGGATTGGCATTGAAATATCTCGGCTGAATCGGCCAATGATTGATGTGAATAAAGATGAACAGGAGAATTGCATTCCTTCATTTTATCGCCAGCGTTCAAATCCAGATCCATACAGTCAAAGTTTGGCATCCAGTCTGGACATCAGATGGAAGATGGTAAGGAACAAGTTTGCCATGTACACTGACTGCAGAGAAGACATTTAAGCAAATTTAATTCAGGGCGGAAATGGTAGGGCACGGCGTAAAATTCCAGCACTGAACTGGACCTCTTAGTTGAGCCGTCTGCCGGCCATTAATCAGACACGCCCAC
>JAOWAY010176501.1:0-10362 GCA_028565895.1 Goniobranchus geometricus | reverse complement strand
TCTTTGTCGGGTTCGCCCAACCCTATCTGGTTTACTACATTAAATCAGTCGTTGCTTGTCTCTCGAACAAAGAAGTCATGTTGTTGCCTTTCTCCCTTTCTCTATGTGCATGCTAGCTCGTATGTGAGAGTGAACTGTTTTACTTTATTAGTTGTAACCAACAGCAAGTTATAACAGTATGTGACCCAGAAAAGCTTTGGTTCTACTCCCTGGTTCATGGACTTAGGCTGTAAAAATATGTTTTCTTTAATTTGCAAAAAAAAAATATTATTCTTATCATACACATCTAGTCCCACATAAACATTCAGAATTGCTCAGACCTTTATACCAAATTTCATGTTTCAATGGGTGTGGTTATACCCAAATAGCCCATGAACTTTTGGGACTTGCTCAATTTATTATGGACTATACTACCATAAAGGAGTAAATATCAGAACATCCATTAGAATCAAATGGCTTAGAATTTATTTTAAAAAACGGGGAGGAAGGGGGAGAGAAAGAAAGAAATGAGTAAAGAGGCATAAAAGACTTGGTGCTCTGTGATATGAACATGATGGAACGTCAGGCCCCAATCAGCCCGCTTGAGAACCAAGCATATGGTTATGTTATGAGTCCTCATTTGCATCTTTCTTCACATAGAAAAATGATGACTTAATCATGATTGGAAGAGGCCTAAAGAAAAATTACATTTACAAGAGTATCGACTAGAGCACATTGGCTGAGGAGTCCAGGTGTTCAACTTGTAACCACGAGGTGCTGAGTTCGAATCGGGTTGTGCTGAGGCGCTGTTCAGTCCTTGGGAAAGGCTTTTTACATACAATTTCTTACCCTACTTAGCTGTTGTCTTGTTGCATCCCGACTATAAGCAGAGAAGGAACTTGAAGACACAAGGTTAATGAATATCAACCATGATGTCTGGACAAGAGACATAATATTTTGGGCTCTACTGTTGTCAGACATCATACAAAGACAACAACAGCTACCCCACTTAGCTGTTGTTGAATACCAGACCACAGGCAGAGAAAGATCTTGTCAGTATGCTAGAGGAAGTGCACCTCTCAAATGGCTGCATCTCTGTATACTCCACATGTAGTTGAGAAACTATTTGATTAGAAAAGGCCTGTCAGGGAACACTTGTAAAGCACTTTGACCAACTTTAATAGATTTAGTGCGATATGAAAACTCAAATTTTTAAACTATTTTTTTTCAGAGGGTTCCAATGCATGCCACTGGAGAAAGTGAATCGCGCTTAATAATTCATGTTTACACTGATGATCTCTTTTCTTATCAGGACAAGCAGTATAGATTAGTACCATCCAGTCATTAATCATGAAAATATAATTATTTCAATTTCGGCTGTCTTTTTATGATTCTGACAAAGAGTGAGCCCAAAATATTATGTCTCTTGTCCAGACATCATGGTTGATATTCATTTACCTTGTATCTTCAAGTTATTCTCCTAAAATTAATATACTTCAACAACTGCTTCCCACCCTATTAAAGAGACAAAAAAAATGAATCACTGCTTACTTGTGATACATCTGAGGCAGGTTATCCTTATGTCCAGTGACATGACGCGCTGCCCAGGTACAGTTGACCAAACGCCAGTTGCCATCAATATTGACAACTGTCCAAGAATTTCGGAAGGCCTGACCATCCATACGCATGCCTGGTTTGTAGCCAGCTCCTTTAGAATAGCCCAGGACGATCTCACAGTGAAGACCAGCATAACTAGAAAGGCAGCATTCATGGAGATGACTGATAATCTGATTCATTACATAGTCAATATTCTAAAGCTTAAAAATCTTTGAAATATTGATGGGTGGTCCTTGTCCTTAATGCTTTATTTATTTATTGATTCAGTTTATTCATTTTTTTTTTCATTGTGCGCTGTAGAAATGAACTTCATTCAATTTATTCCTTGAGGGTTGCTGCAGCTCAGTGGTAGAGCTTTGGCCTGTGAACCAAGAAGTAGCAGGCTAGATAGCTGTTTAAGCCTTAAGCGATAAAATTTAACCTTGTTGCTTCAAGCGAGAGGTTAGATCTGAATCTGATTTATATTATAGATCTGTGCTTTGGTGTCCAGCCTATGATAATTATAAAGGTCTTAATTTATTCATCAGGCATAAAAATTCTTAATGAAAAAAATTAAGAAAAAGCATACACATATGTGGTGTATACATGCAGTTGGGTTAATGCACTGTCAGTTATTGTACTAATTTGCCAAAAAAATTGTCTTTATCATTAAGACATCAGAAGACATAACCCAAATGAGTAGGAAAATAAAATCATGTTGTCTCTCTCAAAAAGTTTTGAAACTCAAAGATTGTTAAAGAATTTTTTCAGTCCAAGGCTAATTGTTGCCATTTCCGGCATGATTAAAAAATCTAACATTTTGATTTTTTGATATCAATGAAATTCAGCATATCCTCAGGTCTTTATAATAAATCTAGTGAATGCATAACGAATTTGTTTTCCTCCATAGTTCAAGTCTATCATGATATCTCTTTCCCTTAGTATTAAGAACACAAATTTAGTCAAAAAGATAGCAAAATTTTATGTAAACTTTATACAGATTCTTATTTCATTCAGGGCTTTATCAAATCAGAAAAATGAAGCTCCAAACCTGCAGAGTCTCTTATACAATTGATGGTATGTTTCCTTTCCACTTTTGACACCTTTCAGCAAACGATCCGTGGCATGCGGCCGTATGATTTCATTCACAGTGTGTTTGTTTACGTCCTTCGCAATAACCCATCGGAAGATTACCCTGACAACAGAAATTATTCAGTAAACCAAAGGAGCAGTGAAGCTTTACCATCCTGCTTATAGAAAAGTTTCATAAAGGACTTTTGATATATTTCTTTAAAAGATTATTCACATGTTTCATAAAGGATTTTTCGCACTTAATTTTTATAAAAATACACAGAGATAAATGGGGATATAACTATTTCAATTCATATCCTTAAATGCTCTTCCTGAATCATTACCATCATTTATAATACTACAAGACTACAGTTACACAGGCTGAACCTGCTGCTTTCTAAAAATTGTAAGTTTTTGAAGCAACATAAAATGTCATCTTAAACAAGACAAAAACAGATATTTTTAAAAGATCTCTGATCAATTCTTTTTTTTAATCTAGGACACATTTTTTGAATATCATTTGCAACCAAACTATGATTTTTTCTTGTTGAGTTTATCAGAATTTGTAACCAAGTAAATCTAGGACTAAATGACACAAACCTAAATTACCTTGCTTTTTGCAGTTCTGTTGTGCATGATTTGGTGAGCTCTCTGACTAATGTTGTGTAGCTGTCGTAGTCCTTATTGGCCAGCTGGATAAAAAGACCAAATTAATTATGTCTTATCTTATGTGTGGCTGTGAAACATATCCATAAATATAGTGTTCCAAAACACGGATTAATAAAATCTATTTTACATTATCTTTTCTTGTCTTGTCCTAAAATGGCATGAGCAGCATCCAATATGGACTATGTTTGTTCCAGACATGAATTTTTGGAAGTTCGGAGTTGTACGTTTGGAGAACAATGCAGATAATTAAAAGATAACAAGATGAGGCTAATAGTCCAAATGTTTGCAAGAAAGTAATTACAGGCTCTACAGACTTTTACATTGTTTATCCTCCCAGAAGGTCAGTGCAATCGGATACCTTCTCAACTCACTTAGGAGCATACAGTGAAGCAGCCTGTTAGCACATCCCACACGCAATCTGACAAGATCTTTCATTGCCTATGGCCAGGGACTCAATGCCACCTGAGTTGAATGACGTAAATGAAGTAAAGTGCCATGTATCAGGACACAAAGCCAGTGACTTGTGGTTATGGGCCAGACCACAAAAACAAGGCTGATCCCACGCAGTCGCACACACTTTTAATGAACTGAAGGCTTTTTCAATCAAAATATGGAACTCTCTTCCGACGACCATAAAAAAGTCTAAGCACATGTTTAGGCAATTATATAGTTAACTCATGTAGTGAAAGTTGATAAGCTTGTGCATTACAGTGGCATTGGTAGGCTCTTTATATTGTAAAGTATGAAGTACATGTAGTTTTGATCTAATTATTCATGAATTGTTAAGCGCTTAAAGCATCCCTGTGGATAGGCACTTTATAAGTGGAACAAGATACCGGTACAAGGTGAAATAACTCTTGACTCTTGACTTATTATGCGCAGCTGTGTTAAACTCTGAGCCGCTGACAAATTTGGGTTGTAACAATAATTCAAATAAGGAATTAGAAATATGTTATATTTAAAAATTAAATCCTTCTGCGTACTTCTATGGCTCTGAGATCTAAAGCTTCAAAAACAGAGGGAGACTGGTAGAGTGAATTCTTTTTGCCAATTGGTGGTTCTGATGGCGGTTTCATGGAGTGGTCAAACAAGCACATGCGGTCTTTCTCTCTATCTTTCTCACCAATCAATGTCATCATTTCTTGACAGTGTCTGAGAAGATGAAAATTCAAATTTCTCACATCATAGTTGATTCATTTATTTTGAAACATCTGGAGTTTTATTTATTACAATTATTTATGATATCAAGGGATGAAAACTGTGGATCTCTACAACAGAAAAATCAAATCATATCATTTTGAGACAATCTCATCAATGTTTAGAATATAAGTGGCTGGTCCCCTAGAGTAAAACGAATGGAACTCTTCAATATCAAAGTATATTTGGTAAAAAACAAGGTTGAATGTCAAGTCCTATTACTTGACATGGTGTGTCATGGAATCTTGGTAAATCAGAAAAATTAAAACTATGTAAGCACATAAACTGGCTTTAAAAGAGAAAGTTGATATATTCAAAATGAAAAAACAAAAAACAAAAAATTCACACATGTAGTACACACACACACACACACACACACACACACACACATACACATGCCTAAACAAACACAATGCTCTTCAGTCAACTGCCCTCAGACTCAGAAAAAAAACTAGGTAGTGTCAAACAGCACACTGACAATGATAATCTTCCAACTGAGTCAGTTAGTACAAATAAAGATAAAGAAGCAAACAGACGCACAAATACACACACATTTTTCCCCCCAAATACCTCTCCAGCATTTTTCCACTTCTGGCTTTTTCCTCAGCGGCAATTTTGTCTGTGACTGACCTCAACCGATCTTCCTTGACCTTGAAATATCAACATAAAACCATTGTTGACCAAGAGATCAATAATGCACATTGTTAAACATTTTCAAAAAAAGTGACAAAAGGGGACCTTACATGACACTTCAAAAACATGCCTTATCTACATTCAGGATATCCACATATAAAATAATTTTTCACATCAAGGAAATAAAATGTATCGATTTTTTTCTTTTTTTTTTTTTTGGTTGGGAAGGTTTGGAACTTGAAAATATGGCTGTGCAGGAGTACCGAGCCCCTTTCAACCTAACTCGAGAACTGAGCTTCTGTTATATCAAGACCCATCCCACTTTTTATCAGCCCATAGAAAGAAGCGGCTTGATCCCGACCCAATCATCACATGATGAAATGTATCAATACTCCTATAAAGTCATCAAAATTGCTTTCAGAGATTCAATGATACTAAAGACAGGGTTATGAAATATTTTGGGGCTGAATTTGAACGACAAGCATTTTGCAAAAGCCTTTTTTCTTTCTTTTTTTTGTAATGGGTAGAGTTCAAGTCAACCCCTTTACTATTAAGCACATTTACCATAAACTGCTCCTTTGAACTGGCTGGCTCCCTTTCTAAGTTGGCAAATTCATTTTCTTGATATAGAAATCCTCCCACACTATTGGACAACAACGTATTCCCATCAATTTTCTACTTCTATACTTTCATGATATTGATAACAGTCTCTAAGAGAACATGGTAATAAAAATTCCAAAATCATCATTTCACATACTTGCTTAAAATGCTCCTCAATGCGATCCCTTTCATCCACTAGGCTCCGAGGCACACTGTTGATGGACAAATTTTCAACTGAGGCCAGGAGATCTTCTGCCGCTTTCTCCTTCTCATTCTCCACAGTGTCATCCAGACGTCTAAGTTCTCTTTCACGTTCTTCCATCAAAAACCTATGTGTAATGGAGGAGTCATTCCTTGTTCAGTTCTCTGAGTATGAGTATTAAACTTCAACTCTTTTAGGGCACTAAATTCTATCTTAAGGTTTCTTCAAAGCGCAAACCATGAAAGTAATTACGCAAATCTAAGAGAAGACCTTCTTCAGCAAGAGGGATTAGAAATGAAGTTTATAGTAGAAGAAAAGCTATCTTAAAGATTTACCTCAGTAGGCGTTCTTCTTCTTCTTTGTGTCTATCTTCCAAAAGTGCTTGAGCATCGAAGACTCCCATATTGTCAAAATCCTTGAAAGAATTTTTAAAAGAGGGAACAAAGGACACAGTTACAAATGTGCAATACAGGAGTTTATTTGTATTTTCACAAAATAACAAAATAAGTGCTTCGAGGCTTGTATTCCAACTGTTCATCCTAGAAAAGGAGTGTCAGATCAATACTTTGGGCGTAATTTTGATGCCACCCATTTTGTCCAGGTGCGTAATAATCCAGCATGTCTTCACAAATATCTTCTTCTTGCTATTGCTTTTCTTCTCCTTTTCAGTTTTCAATTAAAGCTCAGAATCTTCTTCTTCTTCTACACTCCTTTTTTTCTCCTTCTTTCTGCGTATCCATCTCAGGGGTCCACAACAGCAATTTATCATTTTACAAGCTTTGCATAATGATTTCTGATGGATTTAATACAAAATCTCTTTCCTGATGCAACTGAGTCTTGGGCTTAACTAGCTATGAAAGAGGGAAGTAATTATAGAATGTCATTTTGTCGACTTTTATAGTAGGGCAAAATCCCAAGAGTCTCTTTTCGTGTGAAATTTACATATCAGACCTCCGAGTGTCTTATCCATCAGTGATAAGACTAGACAAGGACAAGTTATTCAAAACTATGCTGCTAGACTAGTTTTTAAAAAGCAAAAGAGAGACGATGTCCTTCCCCTTCTGAGATCTCTTCATTGGCTCAACATTGAAAATAGAATTAGATTTAAAACTGCTCTTCTAGTGTACTCGTGCCTAGATTGTTCAGCTCCCAGATATCTTTCTGCACTTATTCATGTCGACTCTCAGTCAAGATCCCGAGATCATCATCCGACTTTACGCATCTTTTCTTCCCTAGAGTGAGAACAAAAAATGGTAAACAATGCTTTGCCTATTTTGAACCCAGTACCTGGAATTATCTCCAAAAAGCCACTTAAAAACATTTTATTTCAAGAAGCAATTCAACTAATGTCCATTGTGTAACAACATAGAAAAACGACCATCTCACCATTCTCTAAATACTGAATTATTTGATATGTCTGCATTTTCGGATCTCCAATTAACAGAATTGTATCACCATTACCATTTATGTCATTAATGTTGTCATTACTATATATTTGATATATGTTGATTTGATCATTTAATATCAGATGTTTACACAAATTTGTGACTTTTTAATGCATGAATATGTGCTAGTATGTATTTGTATGCATGCATATTCTATAGTGTGTGTCATTTAGAATTGACTTAGAGCTGCACACATTTTGTGGAATAGGAGGTATATAAATGCTATTTCTTATTAATATTATTATTATCCTAACTTCCACAGGATAAGGGTGGACACAGAAATGTTTTCAAAAGCCATTTGAAATCCATATCAAATCCAGTCATTCAGCTCTGAATGAGCATCACACCACTAGATCACATCATTTTCCCCTTCCACCATAAACCTCACAATGTCCTTATTTCTCTTTCAGCTTACCCTGTTTGAGGTCATCACAATGGACTTTGCATCTCCAGCAAACTCATTCTCCTCTCTTACACTAACCATACACTCATATCCACCTTAATTCCATCCATATATCTTCTCTTGGGCCTCCCTCTTTCCCTTGGTATTGTCATCTTAAGCATTTCCGTGTCAATCTACTCTTCATCTCTCCTATCAGGGTATACCTGAACCATCGCAAACTAGAATCTCTCACTTTTAATAACTTGCCTCTGCTCCTTAATGGGCAGATTCCAGATCTTCGACTTTCCTGATCTTGCCCAACCTGGCTTAAATCTCAGAATTTTAAACAACAATATAGATAAACCCATGTGTGTCTTAATACAAGATGTTACAATCAATTCTACCTCAAAACTTTTCAAAACTGATGTTGGATGAGGATCAGGAGGAGCCTGTGGCCTGTATTGTTGATAGTATTGTTGGCGTTGACCTTGTGAGGGTCTGTGAGATAGCGGGGTGTTTGCAACATCCATGGAAATGTTTGGGGAGGAATTTTGGGATGTCCACATGGACGTATCATTAGCATCACGGGGTGTCACGCTAACGAGACTGTCACCGAGTTTAGGGCTCGTCCTGTTTGGAGTGTCTTTCAACTCGCCGACGAGGCCCTGCTTCATTGGGTTTGGAAGAGCTCTGTTAGATGATCCAACAACCTGTTGAGTTTCAAAAGAAAAAAAAATAGAGGATTTAGTTCAATGCTTGTCAACATTATAAAGCGTTGTAGAAAATAGCTGGCAAAAAAATAAAACCATGGAAAGCAGGGTTTTTTTTCTCTAAATGGCATTGAAAAGTAATAAAAACAGCATGAAGAAAAAGGATTACAAATCAAACATTTGTGAGTGGAAGATGAATACAAAATGATAATATAATGTGAATAATCTGCTATATAAATAAATTGCAGCCTCAGCTTTATTCTGATTAGTACGTATGTATAATGATATGGTGCTTATTTCAAGGAAAAAGAAATATACATAATAATATGTATTTGAGAGTCCTTACAATTTATCATGTAGCATTAAAAAGGTTGAAGCCATTGAATTTTTATGACAATCAATTAGTAAATATGTATAATTCCATATTAATTTTTCACAGTTTTCACAATGTTCCTTTATCATCTTTCTTCTAATTCATCTTAAACTTTTTAATTTTTGCTTACTCATTTCTTATGTTTACATCTTATTAAGTAAACAACTCAGTTAAATTTTAAAAAACAGCAAAAGACGAAAAAGAAACAAAAAAATGTCAGGCTTACTTCTTTTCTTTAAATAGGATTTTACTTAGATGCAATCTCAAATAAAACTTTGTTAAAAGTATATATATGTATAATCTTAATATAGATTATAAACCTTCTAAAAAGATTCTCTTATATCTTCTATACAAGAATATTTTGTGTTTATTCTCTTTTAGAGCAGATCATGTTACCTTTTTCAAAATTGTAAATCTTTACAAAAGAAATAGGAAAAAAGAAAGATCTTTGCTATTCATTTGAAATATCAGGATAATATTTAAAGACGTTCATGTAAAAATTAGGGAAATATCTATAGGTGATAAAACACAAATATTAGAATTGATGCTTGGGGACGGTGACTAGAAAAGTCAAGTGTTTAGTTAAAGAAAGGAGGTATTTTAAAAATCTAGGACATGTTAAAAAGGTACAAAAAGTGATTTTGTTTTTTCTGCGAAATTGAGATAAGAAGGGATCTTATTTCTATAACATTAGGACAGCAATCACATTGAATCATTTGCAGAATAATCTTAAAACAGTTCTTTGCATTATTTTTTTCATTAGTGGATTCTGGGTCCTTTTTGAAGAAGAAGAAAAATGAGATCAAGTAATTATCCTCTGTTTGTATGAATAAGTGGGGAAAGATGCGATAAGGAGGTATTAAAATCACCACTGATTGAAAAATTTTTTACTTTTTGTTTTATCATATTCACATAGAGATGGGTTTTTATGTTGTTTTTTCCAATTTTGTATCTTAATTTGGAAAAAATTATGTTAAAATATATCCCCACTTTGGAAAGAAAAATTTGAAGTATTAAAAGTAAGAAAAAAAATTCTTAGAAGTCAGGTCATAGAGAAATGTGCCATAAGGGAATAGTCCAATTAAAAGATCACAAAGGGATGTATATTTACACAAGTAATGAATTTGCTTCTGTATCTGTGTGTGGAAGTAAAATAGGGCTTTCCTAAATAATCTGGTCCATACAAACAATTAAATGAATCAAATGGATGTTAAAATCTTAACTTAAAATTCTAACTAAAGTGGTGGAAAATTATTCCCCCTTTTATTAAATCTTGAACTGGACATACATGTATATTCATAAACCTCAGAGGGCTTTGCCTCATTGAAATCCAGATACAAGGGAAAAACAAAGAGGGGGTTTTAGAGAGTTTAAAGTCTTTGACTAATAATAATAATAATAACATAATGAAAACATAGAAGTTGTGAGGGAATTCCAATATCTTGGCACAATGCTAACATTTGATGGAAACATTATAAGAGAAATAAAAAGACGTTGTGCTCTGG